>CAUYSK010077006.1:0-23421 GCA_963575035.1 Avahi laniger | reverse complement strand
TTTTTTTTTTTTTGAGACAGAGTCTCACTCTCTTGCCTGGGGTGAGTGCCGTGGCATCAGCCTAGCTCACAGCAACCTCAAACTCCTGGGCTCCAGCAATCCTACTGTCTCAGCCTCCCAAGTAGCTGGGACTACAAGCATTAGCCACCATGCCCGGCTAATTTTTTCTATATATATTTTTAGCTGTCCAATTAATTTCTTTCTATTATTTGGTAGAGACGGGGTCTCGCTCTTGCTCAGGCTGGTCTCGAACTCCTGAGCTCAGAACGATCCGCCCACCTCGGCCTCCCAGAGAGCTAGGATTACAGGCGTGAGCCACCCCGCCCGGCGGATTATTTCTTATCTCCCTAGAGTATGAGCTCCTTGAGGGCAGGAGCTGGCCTTGTCTGTTCATTGCTGTGTCCTTGGCGTTCGGTTCAGAGCTTGGCTTACCTTAGGCCCTCAAAAAATTTTTGCTGAACAAATAAATAGATAAATGAGTTGAATGGAATGAATGAATGCATGAACAAATGAACACTTCCTTAGCAAGGCAAATAAAGTTGACTGGGGTGAAGGGAGAAAGGGAAGAGGGGGAGGAGGCAGGGAGCAGGAAGGAAGTGCCTCCCGGGCTGCCCAGGCTCTGCCACACTGGCAGAGGCAGGAGAGGGAGACAGAAAAAGCCACTTCCCAAATCTGCCTGGGCGGGGTGTTGGCAGGTGCCCTTCTGTCTGAGCCCTCTCCCTGGTCTGTGCCCTCCTTTCCTTCTCCCACCCCTTGCCAGGCCAGTAAGCTGGAGAGAGGGTGGAGGAAGGAGCCTGGCTAAAGCCAGCCCATCCTGGTTTGTTTTCCAACAGCACAGTCCTCCTGGGTCATGACACAGCCGGCAGCATCTGACCCAGCTAAATATATCTCCTCTCCTGGCCTGGACCACACAGCTAGCCCTTGAAGGCCATGCAGACCAGGGACCACCCTGCTCATCCCTCTGAGTTGGGCCCTGGGGCTCCTCCTGATCCCAGAGCCCTGTGTTCCCAGGGAGCAAATGGCCAATCCAGGTCCAAACGAAACCATACTTGCTGGCTGAACCCATATAGATAGTTTCATCTTGGACAGAATCAGAGGATTTAAGCGGAGAAAACCCTAATTGTCTAGCAACAGGACAATAAAATGGGTCATCTCCTTTTGATGTCATATTTGCAGTCAGTATGAACATTTATGAATGCTTACTAATGTTAAGAAACATTTTACTCTCTTTACGTAATGTTATTACTGCATAATAAGTGGGGAAAAAAGCATACAAAGTTAGATATGTAATGTGAGTACAATCATGTCTTTTAAAAAGCATAGAAATATGTCTGGAAGGAATCACAAGAAACTGTCAACACCATTTGCTTCCCAGGAGGGGAACTGGGGGCCAGAGGATGGGATGAGAGAGACTTTTTCCCCTTATGCCCTTTTGCATGTTTTTGATTTTGAACCGTACAAGTTTATTACTTATTCCTAAGTAAATAAGTAAAAAATATAATAAAATGCAGATCTGAAAAAGAAAAGGCTTATGCACAAAGAAAAGAGGGGCTGGAAATAACCCTCAGAGGCTGAGAGTACTCTTGTGGGCCATGCAGGGGACTCCCTTTCTTTTTTTTTCTCTCCCCAGCCCTCAACCTACCTTTTCCCCGACTCCAGGAAGAACCGGGAAGAGAAGGCTAAGGGGGCTGCCTTTCTACCTAGAGGAAAAGCTGGTCGTATACACAGGTAAACTGAAACATCAGCTTTGCACACTGGAGCAAGTCACTATCAAGGCTTGGAATCTAATTTGAGGCATAAAGAAAAATACTGGCCTTAAAATATCTCCCCATGGTGTCTGAAATTGCAACCTTTAGAGTCACTCCTCCGCCTGAAGTACAGCTTCTCCAAAGTGCCCTTGATTACATTCAGGGGAAGGAAGTGTTACCATGATATCATTTTATAACATGAATTAAATTTAAATAGGGAGATAAGCTGTAAGAAATTTTTTTTCATTCTTTTTTAAAATTATTCTCTGCCAAACAGTCCAGGGGGAAGAAAATTTTAATTAAAGTTTTTTCTTGCTTTTGAGTTTTTTCTGAATTTCCCTTAAAAACACAAACTTTTGGCTGGGCACGGTGGCTCGCGCCTGTAATCCTAGCACTCTGGGAGGCCGAGGCAGGAGGATCGCTTGAGGTCAGGAGTTCAAGACCGGCCTGAGCAAGAGCGAGACCCTGTCTGTACTATAAATAGAAATAAATTAGCTAAACAACTAAAAGTAGAAAAAATTAGCGAGGCACGATTGCGTGTGCCTATAGTCCCAGCTACCCAGGAGGCTGAGGCAGGAGGATTGCTCGAGCCCAGGAGTTTGAGGTTGCTGTGAGCTAGGCTGACGCCATGGCACTCTAGCCCAGGCAAGAGAGTGAGACTCTGTCTTAAAAAAAAAAAAAAAACAAAAAAACCCCACAGAAACTTTTTTCCTAATAGCACTTATTATAACCATAAAATAGCACAGATCATAGAAGCAAATTGGGAAAATACAGAATGGTACAAAGAATTTAAAAATTATTCATATTATAATTCCACCATCCACTTTCTTCTAGCCCTCCCTCCTTGTGCCCCACTTTTCACCTGAGTATATTCTGTGTATTTTCCTATGACATCAGATATTCTTGAGAATATGATTTTCGGTGGCCATGTAATCATTGCATTACACGGATGTACAAAAATTTACTTAACCAATCCTGTATGAGGTATTTGGGTTGTTGCAGTTTCTTGCTAGGTTCAGTTATGCTGCCATGAACCTTTCATGTGAGTTGCGTATAACAGAAACTCCAGTTCAAACGGGTGGGAGGAAAGTAGGAGTTATTGGCGAAGCTCAAACTTGAGAGGAAGGGAGCTTTGGGCAAGGCGCAGCCAGGCTCCTGCCCCATATCCCCGCAGCTCCTTCGCTTTTGCCCTTGTTGGCAGCGGCACCCTCAGCTTGGTGCCTCTGTAGCCCCTGGGGCAATAAGCTTTCCTGGTCCTGACCACTCGGGTGGCCCCTGAATTGCTCTGAATGGGCCCCCTGATGCAAGGATGGCTATCAGGGAGGGAAACTAGCCCTGACAGCCTTGGGCCTGGGTTCCCTGCCCATCCTTAAGCAGGTGATGATGGCAAAGTCTGTGACGGTGGTGGTTGCAGGATACAGGGGGGGAAAGTGCTGTGTGGACAGCCAAAGAACATCCTCTGCAGCCTGGCAACTCAGTGGCAACTCAGGCTGCAGACCTGCAGCCTCATCACCTGGGAGCTCACAGGAAATGCAGGAATCTAGGTGCCACCCCAAACCTACTGCATCAGACTCGCATTTTATAAGGGCCCCAGGAGATTGTGGTTAAAGTTGAGACGCCCTGCCCTGCAGCATCCTTGGGTAGGATCCCTGAAAGCAGAATGGCTGGATCAAACAGCATGGTTGTTTTTAAAATTCTTGATACATATTGTCAAATTGTCCCATAAAAGTTCTATCACTTTTTATTGCCACCCTGGGATCTGGGTGTTTGAGACCTTATGCAGTTTGAGGAAGCCCACTTTAAGAAAAAAAATAAAAAAGTATAAAAGTGAATATTTAGAATAATAAAAGAAAATTGAATGATATCTCAAGAATCATAAAATAACATTATTAATTTTAATTATCAATAGGTTGAAATGTATGAAACTGCCATATTTGTAAATAAAAAATGGTCACGTGTGGTCAAAGAGCAATTTCATGTTGTTTAACCTACTTTTCCCTACATTTTTGGCTGCATATTCTTTTTTCCTTAACTTCATTGAAATACAATTCACATACCATACAATTTACCTGTTACAATGTACAATTCAGTGTCTCTTACTATAGATCCACGGAAGTGTGCAGCTATCACCACAATCAGTTTCAAACATTTTCACTGACCAAAAAGAAACCCCATACTGTATCCTTACTGTTACCGCCCAATGCCCCCATCTTTAGGTAACCATGAATCTACTTTTTATTTCTATAGATTTGCCTATTCTGAACATTTCATAATCATGTAACGTGGTGTTTTGTGTCTGGCTTCTGGCCTTTGACATCACTCCTTTCGTTTTCCTTGCTCCCACTAAAATCTGATTACATTTGCTTGCATTGCCTTCAGATTGAATTCCAAGAGTGAGCATACACTAGTCTATTGCCTAGACCCCTTGGCAGAGCTATTTCTAGGTGTGTAAGTTCATCAATACATTTTTTGTGTTTTTAGGAATAAAAAAAAGGAATAAAATAAAACCAACAAATTTTATTGAACAGATTCAAACCAGAACACACCTATCTGGAACACTTTACTTACCCAGAACTCACGTACTGGGGTCCAGGCAGAAGCATGCATTGTAGCTCAATTACTTAATTCCTAGGAAGCGCCCGTTTCCCCTTTGTAGTTCTTTGGTTGAGAAAGTCTAGTTAGGTAAAATGGTTTCCATACCCCTAAGAATTTGGGCTGAGGGCAAACCAAGACTGCTGAAGGCGAACTGCACTGACAGTCCACTGGATTCCAACTCTCCCCCTTCCCTCGCTCCTACTGCCCTCCTCAGAAAGTCCCAGGCAAGAGGTACCGTACTATCTCTTCGTGGGCGCAAGGCATGGAGCTGCCTGAGGTTTTCTGGGGTCCCTCACCTGGGAAATGGGAGGGGAGCCCCTGCCTCTTCTCTGGCAGCCAGGAATAGCTGTGGGGCGGGC
The DNA here is from genome assembly GCA_963575035.1 of Avahi laniger. Lineage (NCBI taxonomy): Eukaryota > Metazoa > Chordata > Mammalia > Primates > Indriidae > Avahi > Avahi laniger. The sequence continues at coordinate 18,719 of CAUYSK010077006.1, read as the reverse complement.
TTCTGACGCAGAGTGGGGATTTGTGGCTGTGTGCTGCCCGTGGTGGGGAGTAAGACATTCTGGGCTGCTCTGGACGTTCTTTCCCAGAGAGCTGCTCCTGCAGGCCATAGGCTAGGCAAGCTTAGAAAATTCCCTTCTCCTACAACTTCGAACCTCTATGCCCCTGCTTTCCTCTTCCCCGGAGGCTGCTGCAGCCCAATCCCCAGTCCTGGTCAGACACAGGAGAGGGCACCCCAGCCCTTGGGCAAGCATTCGTTCTCAGCTTTGGATCCCAGGACAAAGAAATCTCAAGCGGCAGAGAGCAGAGGCACAGGCCCTGCCGGCGCTCACAGATACACCTCTGCGTCTTTTTGCAAGAAACTCTTAGCTTCCTGGGAGGGGGAAGACAAGAGTCAGGGAGCCTCTTACTCAGGACTCACTTGAGGTGCCAGGAACTGCAGACTTGGGACTCTGAGAACTGTAACGTATTTCTTAAGCTTTGTAACTCCCCATGTACAATACTGTTTTTATCTGGTGTCCTTGTTTTGAAGAGCAAGAAAACCCTTAATTAAAATAAAAGTAAGATGCTCATTTTTGGCAGCAGTTTGGTGAAAACAAGGAGTATCCCCCTCAGTAGCTTGCTATGGGGAGGGGAAACTGGAGCGAGAGAGTGGGTGGTAGCAATTTTGAAGAGGAAAGGGAAGCCAGCTAAGTCCCAGGACCTGAAGCAAGAAAGAAATGGGAACACAGGAACAGGCCAGGGGCCTGGTGATAAGGGAGGCACCCTGCTTCCTCAGAGTCCCTAACAACCAGGAAGTGGGCCTCGAGCATGTCCTCCCTCCTCCTCCCCCTTCCTCCCACCTCCTCTTACACCCAGTCCTTGGGGAACTGTTGCTGGAGATCAGCATCTCCATGGCCTGGCCCCCGGGCTGTTTGCCCCAGATACTTCCTGGCTGGCAAATGGGTGAGTCATTCCCAGAGGGCTGAAATAGCCCAAGCTCCAGCTATCCCATAGTCCTCAGGAGTCTCTGCCCCAGGCAGATATTTTTCTTGGCATCATTTGCTACCATATAGCAAGTAACTGGGCACAGTTTCAAGCCAGACGTTGTGTTCTCTAGAACACAACATGCACCGTCCACCCGTTCCACATCTAATGGTTTGAATGTCATCATGAAGATGGCTGAATTGGGCAGCCAGCACTAACCATAGCTGCTCCCAAATCACAGGGATTCCCCGCTCCCTAGCAGTCTCAGAGAAGCATGGAAGGGCAGCCAGATGTCTCCATGCCCCTGAGAAGGGCTCAGGAATTAGTTAAGGAAGCTGACTGACCTGGAAGGAGTGTGGTGGTCATGCTAAGAGGACACACTGCACAGGAACCAGTGAGTCCAGGGATCACAGATGTCCTAGTGAATGACAGCAATCAAAGACAGGTTGTATTGTGGTAGAGGCCACAAAGGAGGGGGACAGTAGCAAATCAGAGACCTTCTCTCAAACTTAACATGTTCAACAGAGGCCCTAGCCAGGAAAGGAGGATGGAGAAAATCATGAACTGACAGTTTTAAAATGAAGAAAAAACAAAAAACCCAAGAAAACATGTATATGGGACTGAATTTTCCTAGAAATGCTAGGATTTCATTTTCTGTCATCAGGTGAATTAAGGTGAGCAATAGAAGAAATAAAGTAGTTTTTCCTACACAGGGCTTCCTGGCTGTGGTGGGGGCGTACAGGCAAAGATTAGAGTTTCTTCTGACTGGCAAGGCTGGAACATACTCCAGGGCCTTGTTAGTCCAGATGTGGTCTGAGGACTAGCAGCTCAGCCTTCATCTGGGATCTGGTCAGAAATTTAGTCTCGGCAGGGCACGGTGGCTCATGCCTGTAATCCTAGCAGTCTGGGAGGCTGAGGTGGTAGGATCACTTGAGGTCAGGCGTTTCAGTCAGGAGTTTGAGACCAGCCTGAGCAAGAGCAAGACCCCATCTCTACCAAAAATAGAAAGAAATTAGCTGGACAACTAAATATAGAAAACAATTAGCCGGGCATGGTGGCACACACCTGTAGTCCCAGCTACTTGGGAGGCTGAGGCAGAGCCCAGGAGTTTGAGGTTGCTGTGAGCTGGGCTGATGCCAAAAAAAAAAAAAAGGAAAAAAAGAAATTTAGTTTCAAGTCACACCCTAGACCTAAGGAAACAAACCTGCATTTTAAGATCCTAAGGTGATTCATATGCATATTAAAGTCTGAGAAGCATTGCCTTAAGGGATGATTCAGAAGATTTCTATTTTTTTTTAAATGCAAAAATCTTTACATAGCAAGTAAAGACAGAGCTGCTCATTTCTGATGTTGGTTAGGTTGGTGTGAGGCCTTGGTCATGTTTAGCAGCAGAGTATCTGATTACGCTTCTTGAGATGAACAAAATAAAGAAAGGCTGACCCTTGTGACTGCGGGTGAGCAACAGCTGCCCAGGCGGGGGCCCACCCTAATGAACAGTGTGCAGGGTGAGCATGGCTAGGGAGTCCACAGCCAGCACACTTGGGAACAGCACGAGCCCTGCTCACAAGTGACGCAAGAGCCTATCGTGTTTGGCTCAGAGAAACACTGGCTGCCAGTCCAGGCTGCCAGTCCCAGTTGATTACTGAGCTGTTTTCCAAGCCTGGATGTCTTTTGAATCCCTAAGAACATATTTCACTGTTTTCTTTCATGATTCTTACAAGTACAGCTAACTTGGAGAACACTGTCAGTATTACGATTCCCATTATGTAACTCTGCTTCATGGTGGGCCAGGCCAGGCTGCCCACGCCTAGGTCCTGAATCATAAAGAGCCCACACCCAAAGGCCTTGGCCACTGCAAGCCAGGCACTTGGTCAAGTCTCCTCTCTGATGGCTGGAGGCAAATTCCTAAGCCTAATTCATTCTGCCACTGAGGAAACACCCACAGCCACCCCCTCCTCCCACTAACCCGTCCTCTCTGACCACAGGAACAACGCTAGGGCTCTGCCTTCCCTTTATCCTGCCACATCCACCAAGGGCCCTACTGTGCTTCCAAGGAGAAGCAGCTGCAAAGACCACAGACACCCCAATTTACATAAAATTATCTCACTCCATTTTATTTAAGATTTTTTTAATCCAGTTAGTAAAAGAAAGATGTGTCTCTCTTTATACATATGTACAAGTTCAGTTATAAAAATAGACAGCACATTCAAAGAGAAAAAAGGCTTGGCATTTTTCTGATTCCCTCTAAATAGCATCTGTACACAGGAGTCTGGGTTTGGGCAGGGGAATCTTAATGATTTAAATTAAATGATTCCCCTACAACCCCGCCTCCAAAAAAAGTTTTAAAAATCAATCTATCTAAATTCAATTCCGCGATTTTCAGGTGTGCAAATTAGAGGCTGGCCCGCCCGGAAGCACCTGCTCCACCAGGACATCAGGCAGGCCGGCAGAAACACCTCCCATGCAAACACTGCCCCTTTGCCTGTGCTGGAGGGTGCAAGCTCAGGCCCGTGGGGCTGGGGCTGGGAGGGCTGGTGCCCAGCTTGCCCTCTCTCTCCACCCTCTCTACCTCACTCCTGCTGTCCCTTCCTTTCTCAGTGCAATACAGACAGTGCATACAGCCAAGCAGGGGGCTGAAGGGCAGGGGCAGGGAAATTGTGCATTCAGGATGGACAAAGGGGAGTCTACAAGAGGGGCAGTGAGGATGTCCTGCTGATTGAGGTGGCTCCTGGTCTCTTTACTGGCTTCGGGGAGTCCCTTGGGTGGGAGCTGCTGCTACTGTCGCTGGTAGGACCTGAAGGTTCTCTGGTGTGAACCATGCAGGGCAGGGGAGGCAATGCTGGGAACACAACCGCCTGTGGGTGCGCTTCCTCTAGCCTCTGTCATCCTTATCAGCCACTACCTTCTCTCGCAGTCACTGTTCTCTTCAACGATGACACTCTGGCAAATAGTGTTTAGAGACCTGGGGAGCTGCCCAAAGGGTGTGGACATCAAGGTACACGATCTCCTCCCTTCCTAACCTTACAGGAAATCATCACAATCTCAAGAGAAGTCTCCACCATGGAAGGCTCTTCACAGCACCTGCGGAGCCTTTGCAAGGGACGTGGTCAGAGCCAAAGAGTGGAATGAGGATGGAGACAGTGTGCCTGAGCATCTAAAGGGTGCTATCATGTCAGGCCCTTCCCTGGTAAGAGGTTTAAGACTTGGCTATACAGTTCATCAGAGATGCTGTGGGGCTGATCCCTGTCCTGGGCCTTTCCTCCTATGGGTACCTCAGATACTCCTTTTGAGACACAGGTGATGAAAGTGCTCACACCAACCACCTGCCCATTCTTCCCTTGCCACACTGGACATCTCTGCCCTCTGACTCAGGATGTTAAGATGCTGCACTGGGCAAGCCATCCAAAGGCGATTTGCAGGCCAGGACTCTAGACCTTGTTTGGCTGAAGGAAGCTGGAGGGTCCAGATGGTTACCGTCCTCCAGACGGATTGGTGCCTTTGCCCTGTTTCCGGACCAGGGAGTCTGAGGCTAGGCTGCTGGTCATGTGGAGGTTCTTGGGGGTCCCAGGAACATTATTTCCTTTGCTCAAAGGGGAACTCAAAGGAGAAGAGGCGCTTGAAGGTCCAAAGTCAGGAAGGCCAGCAGGCCGAACAAGGGATGTCTGCAGAGGACTGCTGGCGGAGATTCCTGTGGGGACGGAGAAAGAGATAAGAGTGTAAGCACCAGTCCTGCGTGAGCTTCCTTGGAGCCTGTGGTCTTCGTAACCAGCATCCAGGCTGGAGGACAGGTGGTGGAGAATCCCTCCCTGCTACTCCTTGCCAACCTCTTCCCGCCACATGTGCTTGCTCTTCCTGTCCACTGTCTTCGGTAAGGGGGATGGGGTTTTAAGAGAAAATGACATCAGCCTAGCCCTCTCCATATTACTTCATCCTCAGGGAGTAAAATGTTCATCTTGGCATTCTGGACAGTGCACACACGATTTGGGACACCAAGGCTGCAGGATGAGAGCTGTAAAACTTAACAGGCACCAATGCATTTTCCTTTTCTTTTTTCTTAGGACATCACTTGCGATTAGCAGTTTCCTTCTCAATTTCATAGATGTTTCCTACTCCCCAGTAAGCCTGGCCAGAGGCATAAGGCTGCCCACTCTACCCTGTGTCTATACTCATGCAGTTCTACTTATGTAGGCTGTGCCCACTCCTGCTCTCCAAGCTACACTACTGCAAGAACGCAGTTCAAATCCCTCATCTTTAGTGATGACTCCCTGGGCAAAAGCAAACTTTCCTTCTTTCTAATACGAGCCAGCCAAATCTACTTACGTTGCCTAATACGATTCTTCAGCTGTTTTTTGTGTAAAAGAATTCTAAGTGCTTGGTGGGTGGACATGTCTCTCTCCTCATTCACAGTGGAACTGCAGGTAACCTCTAACCCCCTCCCCCCTTCCCTCGCTTCCCATTCCAGTTGCCAAACACATCTGATTTTTCTCGTGCTGCTGTACCCTTTGTTTCCTTCCCCTCCTGCCCCCTTTTCAGTCAGGTTCCTAGGAGAAACCCTGATGAGTGTCACACTGCCCCATCTATGGGTGAGACCCTGCAACAGCAGCCTCGACTACTGGCATGACTGTTGTTCTCCAAGGATGTGATGAGTTGGCAAACGGTTAAGAAACACTGGGCTAGGCTATTATAATTCATATTTCCTGGATGAACCAATAAGGAAAGCTCAGATTCCTGTAGTAGGAGAAAGGGGAGGTAAAGTAACATTTACTGAGCACCCACTACAGGCCAAGCACATTCTATTTAAGAATGCCTTTACTTGCTACAGTAATTGATACTACGCTCACATTTTGAACGGGGAGACTGGTCTGTAAATGGGCTCTCCCTTTCTCACTATGCCCAGACGTCCATGTTCCATGGCTACAATCATTGTTCATGTATCATGGTCACGATGGCCACTTCTCTTCACAAACTGTCCATAGGCCCTCGCTGTATACCTGCTAAGGTCCTGCCCATCAGGTCTCATGTCTTTCCAGCCTTGACACCCACTGCTGCTCTTCACTGCGACCTGGCTGACTTGCTTGGTGACCCATTGCCTCTGTCACCAGTTGAAATCCTTCCTCATCCTTTTCCTTTTTGAATTGCAGTTTGGCAACGTTATCAGCAGACCCATGGTTCCTCCTCCTCCTGACCTACAACCGCAGTGAAGCCTCCCCTCTTTCCACGCATCTGTATGCTGCCTTGTACGGCTGCTGAACACTTTGCACGCACGGCTTCCCCCTCTCATTCCTATAGTCCACGCAGGAGCAGGGTCCATGTGCTATATTCCTATGCATACAGCAGGTGCTTAATACCTAAGGTGATGGAACATCACATAGCTGGATGAATGTTAATTATGCTAGTGTGGATTACTGAGATGTGCCTCTCAGAAAAAACCTGGGAAGAAAAATAAAATCAATTTTCAAAAGGAGGAAAAACTATCTAAAGTAGTATAGCCCACAATTCAGCACTCTTTTCACAGCTACTTCCAATTCAAAGGTGGCACTGTACCAAGTCATGAGGTCAAGGGGAGAATCAAGACTGCTCAATGCAAAAAAGAAGAACCTCAATCTGGGCTCCGGGAAGGAGGTTTCTGGCCTAAGAGTTTCCCACATGTTCTACCAGGCAGAACGAGCCTAAAGCCACCCGGGGCCTCCGCACCTTTAGACACGTTGTACCCGTACGCAGCATAGGCAGCTGCAGAGGCCGCCGCAGCCCCTGCTTTGGCTCCTGCCATTGCGGCGGCACTGCCCGCCGTGGACTTCCGGCTTCGGCCCTTCCCTGCTCCTTTGGCTGTGCTTCCTGAACCTTTGGGGCGGCCTCGGCTTCGGGCTGAGTGACCACGTCCTGCAGCTGGCATTTCCTGAATGGAAATTCCTGTGGGAACAAATCGGTCAAGAGGAAGAAAATGAATCTCTTCAAAACGTTAACATAATCTTTCCCTGACAGGGAAAGCTGGCTCTCAGGGTGTTTGTTTAAGGACCCCTGAGGAGGTCTATGTCTCCATTCAATGGATAGGCCACTGAGTCACACAGAGTTGCTAAGAATCCTAAACAGCTAAAACAGCCTTACTGCTCACACCACTTTTCATTGTAAAGAGTGGTCCTGTTACTCCCGAACTTCTTTAGTCTGTTACTGATTGAACTTCAGGGACTTGCTATCTGGGATTTACCTGCACACTCTAATGTGCTCCTGTCTTTAAGAGTCAACTGTTGCTCTCAAGTTTTAAACTTAGAACTCTTCAAGATATAGTACCAACACTGGTCCCCACACAACAAACTAAGGAAAGGCCCAGAAAAGCTAACTTTAATTAAAAACTATACAGGGATACTGGAAAACAAACAAGTTTTAAATCTTTATAGAGTTCTCATTTTGCTTGCTCTAAACCTTCTCTTTCTTCCTTTCACTTGACAAGGCTATTGAAAGAATAAGCCTAGGGGCTGCGGGTCGAGCGCACTGGCAGAGGTCGAGTGAGTGACCCCTCCCCACTCCCTTTGAAAAAAAAAAAAAAAGAATAAGCCTACAAAAATCTTTTTGCTCCATTCCACTCTTCCCTAAAGAAAGAAGAAAATGTCATAATTCTAGAAGGAATCAGGACCTTACCCACCACCACTCCAGTGCTGGGCAGTGGACCAGGCCCAAGCTGGAAGACACAGCAGCAGCACTTACCATTGACGGTGTCTGAGACAGAGCCTGTTACGGATGCAGGAGAGTTGGTGGCTCGAGACTGAGGGGCTGAGGAGGCTGGGTCATCCACAATGACCAGCATGTCACTGCTGCTCTCGTCAGGGGGAATGGAGCCAGTGTGCAGCTCACTGCTGATGGAGATCTAGAAAAGGAAGGGTTGAGATTACTACGACTCCCAGTACCCACTGCCCGTGGCCTCGCGCCTATGTAAGAACATGCATCACAGTTGAGGCTAGATCCACCTCTGGCTCCCCAGAAGCCAACCTGTCCCCATTTGCTTTTCTCCATATGGATCCCACAGGCAACCCTCTTAAGGCGGGAGGACTCCAGGAGAAGCAAAGGCTGCTCAGCAGTGTTCCCAGTATAAGATCAGGACACAGTCCCCAGCACCTCACCTCACTGAAAGGGCTGGGCATAGCCGAGTCCACGCTAATGAAGGAGTCATCCCCGTCAGCAGAGAGGTTGGAGTTATCAGCTGAGGGAACAAATGGGATCACCAGGTTGACACCTTCTTTTCTCCTTTTCCCATCCAATTCATCTTCCTTTTTCTTCTGGGAACACAGATTGGGAAAAATGGAAAAAGTATGAGGATGCACTCTCAAGAGAAAGTGAGATTAAGGAAGAAAAGAATTACAGAGCTTGTATTCTTTACTTTATAAACGTCTCAATTAGCATATTTTGTCATATGTTTTTATTTTTTTTTATTTCAGCATATTATGGGGGTACAAATGTTTAGTTTACGTGTATTGCTCTTGCCCAACCTGAGTCAGAGCTTCAAGCGTGTCCATCCTCCAGATGGTGCACACCACACCCATTAGGTGTGTATATTCAATTAGCATATTTTTAAGGACTAAAAACCTCATAAGGAAGAATGGATGGCTTAATGAGAGTTCATGTGTATTTTGTGAGACCCCATTTCTACAAAATATAGAAAAATTAGCCGGGCATGGTGGCACGGACCTGCAGTCCCAGCTACTCAGGAGGCTGAGGCAGGAGGATTGCGTGAGCCCAAGAGTTTGAGGTTACAGTAAGCTATGATGATGCCACTGCACTCTAGCCAAGGTGACAGATTAAGACCTTGTCTCGAAAGGAAAAAAAAAGTCAAGCCTGATTGCGCCTGGTAGGGCAAGGGGTGTGGCCACCCTCTGGTACATCCAAGCTGCGTACTTACGGGGGCTGAATGAATGTAGTTTCACAAAGACTGCAGTGCTGTCAATATATTTTCTGCATATCTGTTTTTTTAAAAGACTTACTTTTTTTTAGAGCAGTTTCAAAGCAAAATGGAGAGCATGCATATCTACTTTTTCTGTGCACATTTTAAATATGCATGAGGAGAATGAAGAGCCTTATACTCAAGGAATAATGGAGTTCCTTTGTCACTATTTCCTCAAACTACACGTAAACTCTTATGGGTTGAGTGACTGAGCTACACTAAGGAGTTCCAAATCAAGTTCAGTAGGGCTCTGTCATGGTTTAGGGACCTGAAATCATAGAATGAGCTTGGATACATCTGCGAATCTCATTCACCCAATATATCACTGCATTTTTATCTACATCTATAATATAGTTAATATGCCATGTCTTCATGCAGTTTATAGTACCATTGGGCATTTACTATTCTATGCTTAGAGCAGAGATAGTATCTGATACGAACTGGTAAACCCTACAATGTTCTTTTTTTTTTTTTTTTTTTTGAGACAAGAGTCTCGCTTTGTTGCCCGGGCTAGAGTGAGTGCCATGGCGTCAGCCTAGCTCACAGCAACCTCAAACTCCTGGGCTCAAGCGATCCTTCTGCCTCAGCCTCCTGAGTAGCTGGGACTACAGGCATGTGCCACCATGCCCGGCTAATTTATATATATGTGTGTGTGTGTGTGTGTGTGTGTGTGTGTGTATTTTTAGTTTGTCCAGCTAATTTCTTTCTATTTTTTTAGTAGAGACGGGGTCTTGCTCTTGCTCAGGCTGGTCTCAAACTCCTGAGCTCAAACGATCTGTCTCAGCCTCCCAGAGTGCTGGGATTATAGGTGTGAGCCATTGCGCTCGGCCTAAATCCTGCAATGTTCTATGTGAGAAAACCATCTTTTCTTCTTTGGTATTATTTCTGAATATTAAAGCTATTTTATTTTAAACAGTAGTAAGTAATGCGTTAAATATTTGAGGGTGGAATTATAAGAGCCTGGGGAAATGGGTAGAGATGGTAGCACAGGCTAGAAAGATTTTTTTTTTTTTTTTTGAGACAGAGTATCGCTCTGTTGCCCCAGCTAGAGTACAGTGGCATCCTCATAGCTCACTGCACCTCAAGCTCGTGGGCTCAAGTGATCCTCCCACCTCAGCCTCAGTAGCTGGGACAATGAGTATGCACCACCATGCCTAGATAATTTTTTTATTTTTTGTACAGAAGGGGTCTCACTCTTGCTCAGGCTGGTCTCAAACTTCTGGCCTCAAGTAATCCTCCCACCTTGGCCTCCCAGAGTGCTGGGATTATAGACATAAGCCACCACACCTGACCGGATTTTGATCGTTCACTCATAGGATTTTTCAACTTTGTAAATGACATGAGTACCAGGGGCATCCTTCAAGCTAGAAACAGTTCTGCTTAGAGGATGTCTAACTGAGGATGTAGACTTTGCAATAGGAAGAGCTGGTACATCTACTGGAAGATGCTATAATACAGACAGGCGCTTAGGCAGCTGACCATCAATGCCATACAGGCAAAGGGCCATGAGGCAAAGGAAAGAAGCTGACCTCCACTTAAAAGCAGAACCAGTCTGACCATGTAGTGGATAACAGGTTTCAGGTAAACCAAACAGGCCACGGAAATGGGGCACGAACAAGTATGGGAATTGAGGGACCAGAGCTATGGAGATAGTTGAAGCTCAGGTGGCTATCTTGTTTAAGATTAGGAGCCCAACCAGGCCTGGTGAAGATGGGAAGGGTAGTATAACCCAAAGGTAAATCAAATCCACTAGAAAAAGTTAGCACTCTCAAGAAGACAGTAAAATGGTACCAACTACAGCCTGCAGGCATAGTATGTCTGGAACCTAGTCAGAAAGAATGGGCTGACCCCTGAAACAAGAATAAGTCCTGACGGCCTCACTGCCAAATTGCATGTCAATGAAGACTGGAGATAAGAATTACTGATGTAATACTTTAGTAGAAACAGCAAGATAGGGACAAATGTAGAGAAATGACATCCCACTTTGTAGCTAGCCTGGTAGGCTCAAGCAGGGAAAGTCAGAAAGGAGACAAAAGATAGCTCAAATCCTTGGTGTGAATTGGATAAAAAGAGATGAACAGACTGGCCAGGGATTTATTTTTCCAGTGGTAGGAGACAATGATACACTAGCAGAATTATGGTAGAAGGATTAGATCTCATGACCTCTTAGGCCCTTTCTAAGATTTTAAGGAATCTGATAATATATGTAAACAATATCCATCTTACCAATACTTTAGCCTTGTGCTCTGTAACAGCCCTGAAAAGTCGTTTCCATAATTAAACTGTGACCACTGAAAGGGGGTGTGTAGGGAGTACCTATCTGCCAAGGCTGCATTTCTCCTGATCAAACATAAGTCAGCCCAGAACTGCAACTAATCACACATAGCTGGAGCTGGATACTATCCAATAACCAAGATAACAAGCCATGTACCCCAAAGTCTTTTCTGCAAGCACTCCCTGCCCCACCAGCCCCTATCTGCCACCCCAGGCTGAACATACCTTCTCTGCATACTTTTCCCTCTTACGCTTGCGCTCTTTCACTCGGTTGCTTTCCTCCTGCTGCCGTTTCTCTTCCTGTCGCAGTCTCACTACCAAGAAAATAAAAAAAAAAACTGATGAAGTACTTGTGGCAATCATGACCCTCATTTTCTGAAATTAAGGTGGCCATGTCCTCTGATGTTTATGTTCTAAGATATGATTTCTATCTATTTAAGGCAGATAACCAGCAGTTTTCTAACTTAGAGAAAGAACAGAGTTCTCATATTCCTAATAGGTTTTGGGTTTAAATTGAGATTCCATTTAATTATTATGGGCCTTTTCTTCCCTTGTCTTTCCCCTTTTTTATTCTCAGCCTTTTACTATCTCTGCTTTGCACAGATCGAGTATAGTTACAGAGTTCTAAAAGGCTTCTAGAAGGTGCTGGCAAATGTGAGCTTGTTTTCTGGATGTGATGCTGTGGAAGTCCTGAGAGGCTCACAGGATAAATCTGAACTCAATGTTCTCAAAAGAGAGACACACAGGAGAAGAGTTTGTATGGCTACAGCAGTGTGCTATTCCAACTTCTCCACACAAATGTTTTTGCTGAGGAGTCAGGTATAGCCTTCCTTGAGCAATCTAAAAATAATGTGAAGTCATATTTACTTTTAAAACAAAAATTCTGCCTTTTCTACAACACATTCTTGTTTAGGTTTTCATATGAAATATGAATATAAAAATGTTTCCCCAAATGTAGCCTTTGGCTTTGCCTACCTTGGCACACAGCCAAGTACCCCTTCCATTCTAGCTATGTGGGGCTAGAGAAAGCGCACACGAAGCAGTTTAGAGTACATACATTTCTTCTCCAACTCTTCATCGTCTAGAAGAAGACTAACCACCTCTTTGGGTTTCAAGGTATCTGGTTTGAAGTTTCCACCTGAAATCACCATCCGCTGAATCTACACCAAGACAGATCAAAACATCACCTCTCAGCATCCATTCCCTTATGGCAAATAGCCAGAAAGAAGTAAACATCTTTCTCAACTTGCTCCCTACTTCTTTTCTGTTCACCTGACTGGCTCATCCACATTATCAGTCCAATAGAAAGGGCAATGAGAACTTCATTGCTTGAGACTGCTAAGTGATAGCTAGAAAGTCCAATAATATTGAATCAGGATGAAAAAAACCAGAAATAATCATTTCTTCAGAAACTAGCAAATTTGGCATGTAACTCAGAGGCAGATAAGCTGAGAGCTCAAACATGTCAATCCTTCTTCCTCCGAATGTGAGAGGCCATTACTGGTGTCAGTCTCCACATGAACAACAGCCAAATCTTGCTGTGGATACCCTCTGGTGGAAAGGGAATGAGGCACAGCCAGGGCAGTCAAGACTGCTGTTGCACAGGACCTGATTTTATTTTCTATTCAGAAGAAATCGTAGTGTCTTCGTGACCAATGAAAGGCAAGGGAGTCTCAGTGTAGTCATTGTGACTGGACTCTCTATTCTCCCCACCAGTATAGTAATTCCTCTCCCTTGTGTTTACCTCACTCTTCTCCTTGGCTCTCTGCAGAATACGTTCTTCAATGGTGCCTTTGCAGATGAGCCGGTACACGGTAACCTGCTTTGTCTGCCCCAAACGGTGGGCCCTGTCCATGGCCTGCTGGTCCACAGTGGGATTCCAGTCGCTATCATAGAAAATCACCTGTACAGGCAGGATGAGAATATAGCGAAGACTGAAGCACTCTTAGGGTAGACAAGAAATTCAGACGGCAGCTGAGCCACTGTCTGTCTTCATCTCTCTAGTGTCACCAGGGTTAGATTTCTTTTTAACATTAAGATGAGAAGATATATCTACTCATAAAACTAACCATTCCTTCACATCCCTTAAGCAAAAGAGACCTGCTCCTGGCTTTTTTCAGTTTTCGTTAAAAAGAGGGACTATGGCTGGGCACAGTGGCTCAGTGGCCTATAATACTAGCACTTTGGGAGGCCAAGGAGGAAAGCTAGCTTAAGGCCAAGAGCTTGAGACCAGCAGTTTGAGACCAGCCTGGGCAACATAGTGAGACCCCGTCTCTACAAAAAGCAAAAAAATAAAATTAGCTAGGTGTGGGGCCTTCCTTTGCAGTCCTAGCTAGCTGGGAGGCTGAGGCAAGAGGATCACTTGAGGCCAGGAGCTCAAGATCACAGTAAGCTATGATGGTGCCACTGTACTCCAGCCCGGGGAATAGAGGGAGACCCTGTTTTTAAAAAAAATAGGAAAAAAACAAAAAAAGAGGCCAGGCACGGTGGCTTATGCCTGTAATCCTAGCACTCTGGGAGGCTGAGGTGGGAGGATCGCTTGAGGTCAGGAGTTCGAGGCCAGCCTGAGCAAGAGCGAGACCCTGTCTCTACTAAAAATAGAAAAAATTATCTGGGCATGGTGGCACATGCCTGTAGTCCCAGCTACTCGGGAGTCTGAGGCAGGAGGATCACTTAAGCCTAGGAGTTTAGTGTTGCTGTGAGCTAGGCTGATGCCACAACACTTGTCCAGGCAACAGAGTGAGACTCTGTCTAAAAAAAAAAAAAAAAAGAGGAGTAGCAATAATATTAATAGTTAACGTTTAGTGCTTAGTACATCAATAATAATAGTTAACATTTAGTGCAGTCATTGTTGTAAGCGGATAAAACTAATTTAAACCCCACAATCACCATGATTTAGGTACAATTAAGAACCTCCCATTTTACAGATGAGGAGAACGAGGCACAGAAGAATTAGAGAATTTACCAAAGATCACACGGCCCACAGTGGTGGGCCTGGGATGTGAGGGATGGGAGAAAGCTTTCTCCTTAAGACCGGAACTACCTTGGAAAGAGACAAACACGGCCTTCCTGGTATTCTCAGGCTCCCATCAATAAGGTCATTGCCTATCCGACCAATTCCAAGGATGGAATGTTGAATAGGTTCCCTGAAAGCTACTTCTAGTTTGCTGAACAAACAAACAACAAAAAAATGTACTACCACCAAGTGGTCCTAAAACCAACAGACTTCTGAGTCCTTGAGGCTACTATCCAACACAGGAGACTTCCCGAAAGAATCCCAGTTCAAAATGGCCCTCATCGCCCATGTGTGCCCCTTGATATCCAATCAAAAGTCACCAAACCCAGCCAGTGCTTCTTCAGAAATGAACCTGTCCTTTCTATAGTCCCACTGTCACCATTCTGGACCAGGGCCTCACCATCTATGTCTAGATCACTAGTGATCTGTTAAATCAGTGGGCTTCCTAGATCTCAGTCTCCTTCTTCTTCAGTCTGTCTTGGGTACCACTGCTCGTTATGCTGTAACATACCAAGTCCAAACTCCCCTAAATAATCAAGCCCTGCTACACAGAGCCAACTTCATTTTCTATTCTTTCCTAACACAAACACACGCCTTCTCTTTAGTCAGATAGGTCTCTTCAGTGTTCCTCACTTATATCACATTTGTTTGTACCTCTTTTTGCTCAAGTTGTTTCTCTAAACTGGAATCCCTCAACTTTCCTTTATTGGTCCTTTTAGGTTCAGTCCAAGCTTTCAGCAAGTCCTCCCTGATTTCTCTTGCCTATAACATTTCCTTTTCTTATCCCTGTTTCTTATTTCCCCTAAATTCTTATTAGAAATAATAATGGCTAAAATCTGTTGAGTACATACTATGTGTCTAGGACTAGCGTGCCTATGTATCGTACTGGATTCTCACAAAAACCCTGCATACCTATCCTCCATTTTACAAATAAGGAAGAGACTGGACCTAGATCACAATGAGTGGCTGGGTTGGGGACTGATCTAATAGTCTCCCTCCACAACCTACACTAGCAACAATACTCTGCATTGCCTACCTATCTTGGTCCAAGTCCCCACTTAATCAATATCTCCTATGAGTATCCAATTATTTCATGCATACTATTTTAAAGAATGAGTCACCTTTTTAAAACTATTTCTCTATGATGCTTTTCCCACTGCTTAACATTAGCCCTATGAAATTTATTTGCTTTCTAACTTAAAGATGGAGGCAATTCTACTATCCTCTGCATAATTCAGACCTTGGGTGAAGATGGACAAAAGGCATCAGTGTTTTCAATGCTCTTGCCTCTACTAATAAGAACCCTATTGGCTCTTTCTCATGGTGTCCTTTTGGTCTTGCTTCTCTATGAGGCATGATCCCTTAATTTTTAGCACAGGTTAGAATCCTTGGGGAGAAAATTGTAAACTGCTGGCCAAAGGAAAAGTCATTGTGAAAGCTTATTGTTAAATCCACAGCGTCCCACAGATCTAAGATTTGGAAGTATACAGTGCCTGTCACTTGCAGAACACAGCAAACCTGACCATAGGACATTTTGGAGTTTCAAACAGGACATGTAAAATTCTAGAAAACTGAGTTTAAACTTTCAGGGAGAACGAAGGAAGGGATAACAGAGTTAACAAAAAGTAGGCCTCCGGTTGGACCAGGGGTTAATATCAGTTGCCCAAAGTACCTAAAATGACTACTTATGTGGAAATTGAGGGCTGATGTTATACCCAAAAGACAGTGCCTTGAGCGGTCCAAGCCTGAGTCTGTGGTTCAGCATGAACTCATAACAAGGAGGCCTGTATCATGAATCATTTCATAGCTACAGCCTTAACATTTACATTTTTTCCTAGAAGTCTCAGTGGCAATGAAACCTGATTAACTCTGGTTCTTTTGAGCTCACAAACAATAAGATTAAAGTCCAAGGAGACAGGTTTACAATTTAATTAAAAAAAACAAAAACAAAAAAACAAAAAAACAAACATATTTACCCTGTCTCTACAAAAAATAGAAAAATTGGCCAGGCGTGGTGGCGCATGCCTGTAGTCTCAGCTACTCAGGAGGCTGAGGCAGAAGGACTTCTTGAGTCCCGGAGTTTGAGGTTGCTGTGAGCTATGATCATGCCACAGCATTCTAGCCAGGGTAACAGAGCAAGATACTGTCTAAAACAAACAAACCAAAACAGCAACAACAAAAATCCCAATTTAATGGCTATTTATCCTTTAAATGGATTAAAAGAAGTGGGCAATTTGGGAGGAAAAGAGAATAAAATAGGATTCATTTTAGAAAAATAATTACACAGGAAAAAAATGAAATACATATAATAGGATAAAAAACAAGAGAGAACTAAAGGTTAAGAACAAGAGTAAGAAAACTAAAAACCAAGACAGATGTATGGTTATCATCCTATTTGACAATCAAACACTAAATCCACCACAATGTGACCCGGGAGGACGACTAGGGAAAACAATACTTCACAGTGGGTTAGAGATGACACCTATATTTAGGTCTATGGAGCTCAGTGAGACATCCTAGAGAAAAACAAGTAACAAGTAAAGGACTAGAGCAAATGATTTAACTAGGAAAGATTAAAGCAAGTAAATCCACAAAGCGTGGCCCAGCAATGACTAAGGGGAAATATATTAACAGTCAGCACCTTCATGCAGTTGTAAACACCAAGCTGGGCGGGCATAGGGGCGGGAGGTGAGAGTGGAGATGGGTGGAGGCGCCTGGCTATATAGGTCAATGAGGAAGAGTTTCAGGGGACAAGTGAATGAAATGGAAAACAGGAAAATTTCTAGAGGAACAACCGGAAAAAGTTGGACCAACATTGGAGGGTGGAGCCTTTTTCTCCCAGGAGAATGGGGGGAAGTTCAGTCCCTTAGAGGGAGGGGGAGACTAAAAGTTGACCCATGAGACAAAGGACTTCTCACATTGCTACTAAGGGACAAAAGTTCCTTCCTCATTCTCTTTACATGTAACCATATAAAACAGGTCTGACACAGAAACAAAAACAAACGGGGTAGGTTATAACAACCCCTCACTAAACAGAGTCAAATGCAAAGATAACCCTACTCCAGGAAGAATACACAAACAAAAATCAACACAGACAGTAAGGGGCAGCTGCCATTCATCACTTGCTGAAATCATGTTTTACTAACGTAGCGGGCCAGACAGGCTGCCACTGTTTACAAATACATGTTTACATATGTATTCTCAATCACAAGACATTAAGTTGTCTCTGACATTTTTAGGTTGACTAACCTCTTCCTTGTCCATAAATTGTTCTGGGGATCTCCCAAAACTAAATAAATCTCAGGGCAAAGGAAAAAAATGCCAGACAAGCCGCTAAACCTATTGTTTCTCTAACACACACACACGCCCCCACATCCATAACTTGAGTTTATACAAGGCATAAACTAGGAATTAATTTCAATCTTGCTGTCCTATTTTTGTAAGGAATATTCTAGGAGCTTCTAATTTATAAGTGATCCCTAGGCCCTTCCTCCCAGCAGAATTAAAGTGTAAATTATTTTAGAATTCAGAGCTTCTCTCTAGAAAAAAGAATTCCTACTTCTATTTCTCTAGCTGTGGGTTAGGGGCCTAGGCCTACTTCAAAGTCTAGTGTCTGGCTTTGTGTCTGGCAGGAACTCCTTACCCCACAGGGCAAACTATGTGAACCACGTAAACATGATGCCGATCTCCTCCTTCAAATGCGCTTATGTTTTTGACCATTCAAATGAACAACTAGAGAAAATATTCCTTAAGAAACCACAGACCAAACCTAAGATAGGCAAGCTAAGAAGAATGGAAATATATTTTAATATAATGAACTTATGCCAGATCTCCCCAGGTGATCTCATCTAGTCTGATGGTCTTAAATAGCTTCTACAACCTGATGATTCCAAAATACAACTTTGGCCCTAATCTTCCTCCTGAACTTCAGACCCTGCTGCCTGAGTAACATTGCCACTTAATGTCTGATACTCCTAACTGATCTTTTTGCTTCTACTTTTCTCCCTATAGTGTTTCGTTTTCCTCTCTTTCCAAAGAGAAGCCAGAGGGATGCATTTAAATCCCAAGCCAGATTAACCCGGCGTGGTGGTGTGCACCTGTAGTCCTACTTACTAGAGACTGAGGCAGGAGGATCGTTTGAGCCCAAGAGTTGGAGGTGCAGTACTGCACTCTGGCTTAGGCAACATATCGAGAGACCCTGTCTCAAAAACAAAACAAAAACAAACAAAAAAACCAATCCAGATCATGTTACTCCTCTGTTCAAATTCTTCCAGTTGGGCTGGGCGTGGTGGCTCATGCCTGTAATCTTAGCACTCTGGGAGGCCGAGGCGGGCGGATTGTTTGAGCTCAGGAGTTCGAGACCAGCCTGAGCAAGAGTGAGACCCCGTCTATACCAAAAACAGAAAGAAATTAATTGGACAGCTAAAAATATATAGAAAAAATTAGCCGGGCATGGTGGCACATGCCTGTAGTCCCAGCTACTCGGGAGGCTGAGGCAAGAGGATCACTTGAGCCCAGGAGTTTGAAGTTGT
>CAUYSK010077005.1:0-105629 GCA_963575035.1 Avahi laniger | reverse complement strand
TTAGGCCTGCTAATGGGTTACAAAGGCTGTCCCCCAGAAGGGGGGGCATGATGAGGCATGTCTGACCTCCTTCCTCTTGGCAGACAATTTAGTTTTAGGGTATTCCTTTGGCCATGAGGGGGTCCATTTAGTCAGCCGGTGGGGGAGGGTGAGCCTTAAAATTTTAACTCAGTTCACAGCTGTTTGGCACAAGAGGCCTAGCCTAATATCCGTCTCAGCTTTCCACATGCCTTCCTAATTAAGCTTAATCATTTCTAGCTTTTGATTTAAAGTGAAAGATGTTTGACTCTTCCTTTCACTTGAAGAACACTTAGAGACCACTGTAGGGTTAATTCATCTAATTTCAATATTATTGCATCTCAGGGAGGCCCAAGGAGAGGGAGAGAGATAGGAACGGCTGGTCAGTGGAGCTGTGAGAAAACACACACACCATTTGTCGTTAAGTTTGTTGTTTTATATGGGCATGGTTCATGATGTCCCAAAACAATTACAATAGTAACATCAAAGATCACTGATCACGGATCACCGTAACAGATATAATAATAATGAAAAAGTTTTAAATATTGTGATAATTACCTAAATGTGACCCAGAGACATGAAGTGAACACTTGGAGAAATGGTGCCAATAGATTTGCTTGAGGAAGGGTTGCCACAAATCCTCAATTTGTGAAAAGCATAATATCTGTGAAGCACAGTAAAGCAAAGCACAATAAGACAAGATATGCCTGTGTAGGAGCTTCAAACTTACTTTGTCAATAATAGGACCCTTGATTTCCTTCAAACTTCCTCTTCCTAAAGTTTTTTTCACCTCAGGCAATGGAATATATTTTTCTGATCTCTTTGACCAAACCAAACCAAACCAAATCAAATAAGTTTGGAGTTATCATTGCATTTCACTTTTCCCTCATATTCCATATCCAATTCATCAGTAAATCCTTTGGCTCTATCTTCTAAAATATCTAGCACCAACTGCTTCTCACCACTAACCCTTGAGTCCATGGCACCATCATCTCTCACTTGGATTATGAAAACAACCTTCTGTTTGTCCTTCCTCAGTCTGCCTTGCTTTCTTCTGCTTTATATTTAGACAGTTGCCAGAATGATTTATATAAAATCAGATTATGTTACCCCTCTGCTAGAACTTCCCAAAGGCTTCTCATCTCACCCTGAAAAGCCAAATTCCTTATGATGTTGGCAGTCCTGGCTGACGGCATCACCACATGTAGGGAAATCCTACAAGGAGCAGGATAGATAATCAAATGTTCCAAGTTAGTAGAAACATAATGTGCTAGTTAATGATTTTAGGAGGACATGTATGGGACACCAGGTCATTGTGGGACAACAGATAAGATAAAGGAGAGGAAATATTTAAAAAATGCATATTCTTATAGTCTCGGGAGTGAGATGTACCAATAACTTAATGAATTTGATTTGTTAATTAAGCATAGAGTAACACTAAGTAATACTAAAATCGACCTAAGTGATACTAAAGTACTTACCATTGCTAATTACCTTGGTTATAGGGCCCTAATATTATTAATACTTACATAATAATCAGAAAGGTCACATGCAATTAATTAGTAGCTGAATAACAGGAAGTCTATGTCACTGTACTTGGGAAAAAGGATAAAAGAGGAGTTAGAGGTGGGGTTCATGCATAGATAAAAGATGAGATCATAAGGCAGTTTGGGGTCTTCCTTTTGTGATTGGTGAGGTGGGTCTGAAGCACTGCTCAGTGACTTATGAATTATGAGTTTTTCTAGTCTGGGTGGTAGGAACAGGCACTGTTCTGGGTTCTGTGTGAACATATCTTCCAGTCTGTTAGCATGGTATATATGGTACATCTTTTTATTATATATGTCCTCTTCAATTTCTGTCAGAAAATTTATATATGTATATATCTTTTGTTGGGTTTATTCCTTGGGACTTCACTTTTTTATATTCTCAGTTGTATCTTTTAAATTTAATTTCTAAATTTTTTTTTTGTTGTTGGTATACAAAATGGAGTTAATTTTTATACTGATTTTGCATTCAGCAACCTTTAACACTCTTACTAATTCTAATAATTTGTCTATAGGCTCTTTTGGAGTTTATATGACCATAATCATTTTACCAACAAATATTGAGAGTTTTATTTCTTTATCCCATTTTTTAAATCTTTTATGCCTTTCTATTGTCTTTCTATTATCTTACTGCTTTGGCTAGGACCTCTAGTACAATGTAAAATAAAAGTGATAATAGCGTTTGTTCCTGGTCTCCAAGCAAAAGCTTTGTAAATATTTTTATCAGCATAAGGACGTTCTCTTCTATCCCAAAAGATTAGTAAGGGTTTTTTTTTTTTTTTGTATTTTTAAAGTAATGAATTCATGATGGATTTTATCAAGTGATTTTCCTGCATTTTTTAAGACAATTATATGATTAATCTATTAATGAGGTGAATTACATAAACTGTTTTTCTATTGTAAATCAATTTTGCATGGCTAGGATAAACCAACTTGGTCACGCTGTAATGTTCCTCTTAAAATATTGCAGAATTTATTTGGCTAATACTTCGTTTAGGATTTTTGCATGTAGGTGCATGAGTGAGTTGGCTTTCCATTTTCTTTCTCATGTTGTCCTCAGATTTTGGCATGAAGGTTATTCTGGCACCGTAAAATGAGTTAAAGAGTGTTTCTTATTTTTATATTCTTTGGAGGAATTTATAAAATATGGCAATATTTGTTCCCACAAAGTTTGGTTAGATTCAATGGTGAAGCCATCTTTGTCTGGTATTTTTATTTTGTGAAGAATTTTGCCAAATGATGCAATTTCTTTAACTCTTCTAAAAAAACTCAGATTTTCTAATTCTTATTCAGTTAGTTTTAAAATATCTCACCTTAGGAATTTGTTAATTTTATTCAAATTTTCAAATTTGCTAAAATAAAGTTGTTTATAATACCTTCTTATAATCTTTTAAATTTCTGCATCAGCCATACCTCTGTTTTTATTCCTAATATTGACTGCTTCTGCCTTTGCTCTTCTTTATTACTTTCGCCACAATTTTATCGGTTTTATTAGTCTTCGCAAAGAGCCATTGTTTGGCTCTTTTGATTTTTTCTATTGTATATGTCTTTTTCTATTCTTTTTTAAAAAATAATTTATTCTGCTTTCTATTTTTTAGTGTGTTTTTACTTTTTAGATGGTTGCTTAGCTTTAATTCTCAGTTTTTTTTCTTTTTTAATATCACAGAAATTGAGACAATTACTACTTTAGCCTTGTCCCATGAGTTTTGATGTATAGTATTTTCATTATTATTCAGCTCTGAATATTTTGTAATATTAATTATGATTTTATCTTTGACTCATAGATTATTTAAGGGTGATTTCCCTCCAAACTTATTAACTTTTCTAGTTATCTTTTTGTTTTGACTTTTAAATAACTTTCGCTGTACATAGGGAAGGTGACTTGCATGCCTTAGTTCTTCGAATTTTGTTGTCACCTTTCGTATCTTTTGTCACCTTTTGCTTTTGTATCAGAATGTGGCCAATTTTATAGGTTTTTATGTACACTTGTAAAATTTTTATAATTTGCAGTTGGTGGGTATAGTGTTCTACATATGTCCATTAATTCATTTAGTTAATAATATTTTTCAAATCATCAATATCATGTTAATTTTATTTCACCCACTGTTCCTTTAGCTGTGAGAGGAATATACTAAACTCCCTCTCTATTATTTTAAGACTATGTTGATAGGTGCATTCAGATTTATATTATGTGTAAACTATTATATTTTCTTGAGTTATAAAATCTTTAAGTATTATCTAGTGACCTTTTAATCTCTCTTAATGCTTTTGCTATTAGTCTATTTAAAGTGATGCTAATACTTTACCATCTTTCTATTGCTTAGATTTTGATTTTATATGTTATTTTAAAAATCATTTTACTTTCAAATTTTCTGAATCTTTAGGTTTCAAATTTATCTCTTATAAATAGCTCTGGGCTTTTTGTCTTTTGTTCCTTGCACCTCATGGAGCTGAAACATTGTAGATCAAATGCAACCTAATCTGCAAATACCGTAAGAGTGAAAGTCAGCGGCAGAACTCCATTAACCTTTCTGGATCCCTGCTTTCCCTCACTGCTGAAAATGCCTTATGACCTTGTAATTCAATAATTATTTTTAAGAACATGTATTTACTCAGGATTATTATCTTGTTTCAGCAGGAGGATTGATCTAGATAGTTTTCTATATTACAATAAATTAAAATGTAAAATATTGATTGAATGAACTTTATGATTTAGTTATAAGATATGATAATTTATATATGTTAAATAATTATTTTAATTATTGATGACATTTAAATTTTTCTTGATGTTTTATTAAGATACACTTTACATACAGTAAAATTTATCTGTTTTAATGTATAGTTCTATGGGTTTTGACATAGTTTTATGGGATTTCTTTTTTTCTGGTGTAGGTTTTTTGTGTGTGTATGTAACCACCATCACAATAAAGAAATCTAATAATTTTATCACCCCAAAATATTCCCTCATGTTCCTTTATAGCTAACTGTTTTCTCTACCTCCAACCTATGGCAACCACTGTGTCCCTATGGAGTTTTACTTTTCTTCGGAATGTTATATAAATGGAGTCATCTGGTATGTAGTTTAAATCTGGCTTTTTTTTTTCACTTAGAATAACGCATTTATGACTTGTCCATGTTGTGTGTATCAATAATTGATTCTTTTTTATTCCTGAATAGTATCTCCTGGTTAGATGTACCACCCACCATGCGAAGAACATTTGTGTTGTTCCAGTTTTGGAAGATTACAAATAAAGCTGTTATAAACGTTTATATATATGCTTTCATGTAAATAAAACTTTCATCCTTGAAGTGAGATTGTTAGATTTTATTGTATGCAAATACTTAAATTTCTAAGAAACTGCCAAACTGTTTTTCCAAAGTGGACATACTATTTTGCATCCCTACCAGCAATGTACGAGAGTTTCAGTTGCTCTATGTGATCATCAGCATTTGGTATTGTTAGTGCTTTTGTATTTTAGCCATTGTAATAGGCATGTAGTAGTATCTCATTAGAGCTTTTCATTTACTTCATAATTAATGCCGTTGAGCATCTTTTCATGTAATTATTTGTCATCTGAATATCTTCTTTGGTGAAATCTCAGCTCAGAAATTTTATCCATTTTGTATTATGTTATTTTCTTAGTATTGAGTTTTGAGAGTCCTTTATATATCTTTAGCATAAGTCCTTTACCAGATAAATATTTTGCAAATATTTTCTGCCACTCTGTGGCTTATCTTTTCAAATAGGAAAATAATTTAATTTTGTCAAAGTTGAATTATCAATTTTTCATTTATAAGTTACGGTTTTGGTGTCATAGCTAAGAAATTTTTGCCTGTAAGGTCACACAGATTTCATGCAGTACTTACTTCTAAAAGTGCTATTATTTTAGATTTCATATTTAGGTATCAATCTATTTTGAATAAATATTTATATATGAGTTGTTGGTTAAAGATTTCTCCTTCCTTCCTTTCTCTCTTATCTCTCTCTCTTTCTCCCCTTATCTATCTACCTATCGCCTATCCTTTTCTCTTTATATTGTCCATATTGTCTTAGTTCATTAATGCCACTATAATAAAATACCTGAGACTATGAAACCACTCTTTACAAATAAAAAGACGCAAAGTGAGAACTGTGGTAGGGCCTAGCTAAAAATAAGGCATAAGCCCAGCTAAAACAATGATAATAATTAGCCACTGTCCCCCTGTATACTTCTCTATACTCATTATTCTGGAGCCACATGGATGGTGGTCATAAAGATTCTTAGCTTTCTCCATAGATAACATCACCTTTTTGAAACTCAGAGGCAGTTTTAGAGATATCTTCTAGGTCCTGCATTCCACCAGATTGGCTGACCCACCCAGGGCAGCAGTCCATACCAAGGAACTGACCCAACCGGCCTAATGACCCCCACCCAAGAACCCGGTCAACAAAGAAGACAATTTCTACAGCCCCGATGGTTCGGCCCTGAACTCAGCCAATCAGCAAACCTAATTGCCTCATCCTTTGCTCCACCAAACTATCCTTAAAAACTCTGTCTTCCAAATTCTTTGGAGGTGGATTTGAGAAATTCCTCCCTTCTCCCTGCTTAGCGCTATGCAGAATTATTAAATTCTTTCTCTGCGGCAAACCCTGCTGTCTCAGTGTATTGGCTTCCTCTTGGGCGGCAGGCAAATGAACCTGGTTGGGAGACAACAGCTAGATAATTTATAAAGAACAGAAACTTATTTCTCACCATTGCAGAGCTGGGAAGCCTAATATCAAGGTGCTGTCAGATTTGCTTGTCTGGGTAGGGCTGCTCTCTGCTTTGTTAATGCATCCTTCTGAAGGGCAGAACACTGTGTCCTCATATGGCAGAAGGTGGAAGGTCAAGACAGCCAATTGCTGAGTGAAGCCTTTTTTATAAGGGCCTTAATCCCATTCACCAGAGAAGGAGCCCTCATGACCTAATCACCTCTTAAAGGCCCCACCTCTTAATTCTATCACACTGATCATTAAGTTTCAACACCTAACTTTTGGAGGGGACATATTCAAACCATAGCATATATAGATATCAAATTATTTAAGCACTGATTGTTTCTTCACTGAATTGCTCTTTTACCTTTTTTTGGAAAATTAATGGAATATATATGTGTGGGTCTAATATTTGACTCTGATTCTGTTCCATTGGTGAAAGAAAGTCTATTCTTTCGTCAACACCACGTTGCCCAGCTTTGTCTTGAAATCAGGTAATACGAGTCCTCCAACTTTGTTCTTTTTTGAAATTGTCTGGCTATTCTAGTTTATTTGCCTTTCCATATAATTTTAGAATCTAAAAAAAAGATGCTGGGATCTTTAATTGAATTTGTATGAATCTGTCAGTTGGGGAGAATTGGCATCTTCTAATCCATGAAAACAGTATATATCTCATTATTTAGTTCTTCATTTATTTTTTTCATCAATATTTTGTAGCTTTTATTTTACACAACTCATTTATATTTTGTTAGTTTTATACCTAACAATTTCATGTCATTTGGCATTTTAAGTCTAAATGGTGCAGTTTTAAAATTTCAGCTTCTAATTTTTCATTACTGGAATATAAAACTGTGATTGAAGTTTGTGCATCGGTCTTTTATCCTGCAACCTTGCTCAACTCACTTATTAGTTCTAACAGCTTTTTTGTAGATCCTTTGAGATTTTCTGTGTGAACAATCCAGTATCTCCAGTATGATGCTGAGTAGGAGTGATGAGAGCAGACACGCTTCTTTTGTTTTTGGTCTTAGGTGAAAGTGTTTAGTCTTTCACCATTAAGCGTAAGGCTAGCTCTGTTTTTTTGGCTCTTTTTAAAATGGATGCCTCTGCGAGGTTAAAGAAGTTCTCTTCTAGATCTAGATTGCTGAGAGGTGTTGTTCCTACCATGAATAGACATTAAATTTTTTCAAATATTTCCCTGCATCTATTGAGGTTATCATCTGAGTATCTTTTCTAATATGATGAATTACATGTAATTCATCAATGTTTAATCTGCTCTGCATTTCCATAATAAACCTCATTTATTCATAGTATATTTTCCTTTTTATATATTGTTGAATTTCATTCACTAAAATTTTCCTAAGGTTTTGTACCTATGTTCATGTCAGGTATTTAATGCTGTGCGGTTATCTTTTCTTATAATATCTGGATTTTGGATTAGGGTAATGCAGACCTCTTAGATGAGTTGGGAAGTATTTACTTGTCTTCAATTTTCTAGGAGAGTTTGTGCAGAATTGGTTTGATTTCTTTCTTAAATGTTTGGTATGATTTAACTGTGTAACTTTTGGTGCCTGGAGTTTTCTGTGAGGAAATCTTTAGACTATAAATTAAATTTCTCTAGTAGATGCAGGGCTGTTCTGGTTATCTATTTCTCCTCTACCTGAGATTTCTTCCATTCTTCACCCCACCCCAGCCTCCCCCTCCACAGGAGTTACTGCTACAAGTCCTTTAAGATCAGCTCATTTCTCACTTTCTCGAAGTTTTCCCTGACATGCTCGCCTCTTTCAATATTTCCTCCCTTATGCCCACGATAACCTGTGCATGACTGTTTTTGATCTTATCACACTATATGAGAATTTTCTGTTTATGTATTTTTTCTAACAGACTATACGATTGAGGACAGGACCCGTGTTGTTGTTACTATCATATCCTTAGTATCTATATCAAAAAAGCATGGATTTCATTTATATGTGCATCTACTACACAAATATGTAATTTCCATATGTGCACATGTGCATGGATATATTTTTATATCTGTATATTTACATTACATATGCATACTCCTATATATAAAAATATATATTTATATACATTAAATGTATTTGTACATATGCACATATACATATATGCCTATATATGTATAAGTCAATCTATTTTATCAGTTCCTTAAAACAAATTTCATCTATATCATAATTTATTGAAGTCACTGCTTGTGTTTGACCTTGTAAAATTTAGAAAACATTTGGAAAAACTATCTGAGCCCATGAAATTAGCTCTTGTGAGGAAAGCCAGGTTAAGAGCAATGTCATTTCTGTCTTTCCTTGGACTTAATTGAAAGAATATAGAGCAATGTATTTATCAAGCCTATTATGACTATGGGGTCACCTATATATTCACACAAAAGTGTCTAGTTTTCTTCCACATTTCTTTGTGTCCCCTTTTAGCATTTTCCTTTATAAAAAACAGGCTATATAACTGGGCACATTTTAATGCCACAATTAGTCATGGATATGGTGATTCATCGGGTTGGCTTAAAAAGCGAAAGCAGCCTTGCCCTTCCTAAGCGTTGACTGTTGGCAACTCTCTCTTCCCTGCTCTGAATCAGACGTGTATTTGTTTGAGTAATCAAGAAAGAACTGTCTGTCTTGTGACCTTAGAGGCTGGTGAAAGGGAGCAACTGAGTGTTTTTGGCAAAGGAAAGTTAGCAGAACAATGCAAACCTGTAGACCAGAGAGCACCCTGCTTGGCTGCTCACTCTGGGCAGACTTGCATGTCACGGACTCCTCTGATTGCCTGCAGGATTTTTCACCCTCTGCAGAAAACCATTTTAATATAAGCAGAATAGATGTCAGGTCTTATAAAAAACCATTCTTAAACGTTCTCTGTGTTCATTTTGTTAAATTCTATACCGTCTATTAAGACCTGCAGTCTTTCTGAAATGAGCATTTGAATCCGACTGTGATAAGAGCCAGTAAGAGACAGCTTTATACAGGGATGCCACTGGGAAGAAAGGACACCACATAACCCTGCTGGGGAATGAATGAATCAGCCTGATGCAAATTAGGTGAGGCAATTGGACCACACAGAAGGGATGTTGAAACCATTTCAAAGATGAGTGAGGGGGGTGATAGCCAGTGAGCCCAAGACCTTTGAATGAAATGACAGATCTTATGACAGTGAAGCCAAAGGAATCTGGCAAAAGAAAAGGATTCACTTCTTATAATGAATTCACTCATCCTATTTGCCTGTTAATCAATGTGTGTTTTAAAGATACCAGTTGGAGGAACTCCAAATATCCAATTTTAAGGATGCCTATTACGTTAGTGACAAGAGGGTCTCTCTCTCTCTCTTCTCTCTCTCTCCCCACCTCCTTCTCTCCCTCCCTCTATCACTTTTTTTTCTTGTTAGGGGTATAGAGGAGATCATTAGAAGGCCAGATGTAGGTACAAACCACCATGGAGAAAAACATCTCAGTGGACTCCTCTCTGCCCTATATTTGACATTCTTGAAATCCGTGCCCTCTGTCTTGAACTCTTTAAACAATTCACAACAATCTTTTGCTTGCCTGGGGAAACCTGTTCCATTAGCAAAGCTGAGCTGGTTACACACCTTCTTTGACTCACATTCCCAAGTGATCTTATTCCAGATATGATTTGGGGATAGTTGTGTGTGCCGTTCTGAGATCTTCCTAAAAGGAAATTATTTTGCAAGTAAAGTCACTGATAAAATCAACTCAGGAAAAAGCACTTTGCAAATATGGAAGAGTTAGCATTAAAGGCCACCCTGTAAAAATACCAATGATTATGTTTATTGATAGTGATGTTAAATAAAATTTATGGAGGCCACTGTTTTGGACTAAGTTCCTGTGCTAGGTCCAACAGAACAGAACAAACCAGAATGAAGTCACCAGTTCTAGGTGCCACGTAATGAAACTGGACTTTAACATGGGCTGGTTTTCCCAAAAAACAGGAGATTCGCAGCAGTCAATCACAAGGGGCCTGGTCAACTTGAGCCAGAATGATAAGAATGCACCTTCAGCTTTAACCCTATAATGAAAGTAACTTTGAAACAACAAATGTGCTATTTGTTCTTGTTTCAGCTTTCTTCAGCCTTCCCTGCCTGTAAAACTCACTTCCTCTGCTTAGCTTACCAGAGTGCCTTTCTGTTTCACAGATGGGATGCTTTCTGATTCATGAATTGCTAATAAAAGCCAATTAGATCATTAAACTAAATTTGCTGAAATTTTGCTTTTTGACAGTAGTTATGATACACTAATGATATATCTTTAAGGGAAGAGTAAGAATACCTTATTTGAAAGCACCACATGTACTCACCATCAAATTGGTATTAACTGATCAACACACAAGTGCACATATGAGAATAACATCTATTGGATGTTGGGCAGGGGGGAGGGGGAAGGGAGAGGGAGGAGGAGGGAGAGGGGACAGATATATACATACACAAAGAGTGCAATGCACACCACCCGAAAGATGGACATATTTGAAACTCGGACTTGGGGGGAAGGGGCAAGGGCAACATACGTAACCTAAATATCTGTACCCCGTAATATGCTGAAATAAAAAAAAAAAAGAATACCTTATTTGAGAAATGCAAGACAGAAAAAGTTTTACATAATTATATTCAAAAGAATTACCTAGGTAGTTACTGAAAAGACAATTTTCTATATAAAATAAAACATGAAAGACTAATATAAAGGGAACAAGATTTAGTGTTATAAAAGGAGACAAACAAAAATCAGGTTTCTATCCACATCTCAACATGGAGGAATTTTTTCCCCTGGCTTCCTATTTCTATATGGAGAAATCTGCTTAAACATGTCTGTACCAGCTCTAGCCATCCTGAGTCACTCCTCCCTATAAGGGATGAGCTAACCAGGGCAGATCTGCCCTGTGGGGACTGTCTGGGGAAAACCTGCCATTCTCTGGCTTTGCCTTGGACTCACTGCTCTGACTGTCTCCTTTTGGGGTTAAGGTTGAGGCCAATTATGGCTGTAGATCTAAAGTGATATTCTTAAATCTACCCTCTATAAGGCCACTGGTCTGACTCCCCCTCCATCTTTCAACCGGTTCTGAATTCAGACAGGAAACTGGATAATTGTTTATGGATCCTGCTAAAGATCCAATAGCTGATTAAGAAAGAAAATTATGTGAGATGCAAGGGGTGTATCTAAGTATCAATCAGAAAAATTAAAAAGAATGTATTGTCCTAAAAAGAAACAAAACCATAAAAAGAATATAAAGCAAATCCTTTCACATTTATTTGTTTATACTGATGTGTGACATCAGAAAGGCAGATGTATAAAAGAGAACCAGCATAAGGCTTCACTGACCAGAGAAGTGACCAGAGAAGAACTGGAGCTTCAAAAAAGCCTAAAAAAAGAAAAGAATTATGAATTTTGCTTCTCCGTCCTCCTTATGAAGAAAAGCAATGCAACTATTTCAGAGGGAAGTATGGCAGTAGACATCGTGAGACCATGCAGCAAAACCTGATTCCGGACTCAGGGAAATTGATTCCAGGCTTTAAATAAGGGTCAATCACTACATGGCACGTGAGATGTCATGAGGCTGTGCTTGAAAAACTTCCCAATGAGCCAGAGAAGGAAGTGTTCTCTATGGGCAGGAGAGAGCTTCCCCTCAGAGAAAAGAGAAAGAATTAAGAGGGTAGTTACAAGAGAGTTAGAGGCTGGAGAGAAAGAAGGGCCAAATGATGGGCATGGAAAACGGATTGACCAAAGACAGACAGAGCAGCCCACATACATTTCTCAGATGCAGTACTATTTTTATCTGGACTAAGAAAGAAAGTGATGACTTCTTAACTCTATTATAAATCGAGCACACCTCATTGAAAACCCTGTGTTCAGTGTGGAAGAACTCAGTGAGGACTTTAGAATGACCAAGTGTTTGCCGAAAGGACAAGTGTCTTAAATTCAGACCCTTCCACAGCTGCTTTCTCTGACAAGCATGTGTTCTCCTCCACCACTACCCCATGGAAAAAGAGACCTGGCCAACTCCTACTCATCCAAAATGCTGTTTAAATGGCATCTCCTCCAGAAGGCTTTCTTCTACCCCTTCAATTCCCACTCCCCCAGCAGCCTTACACTGTCTCCTCTCAGATTGAGATGGGCTGACCCAGTCTTTAAGAACTTGAGCTCTACACTCAAAACAATCTTTGCAATTTTCTGTCTGCATGATCTTGGGCAATTTACAGATCATTAAATATGAAATGTCTGATTCTGAGTCAAAAGTGTACTTTATTATATTTCAAACAAGAAGCAATATAATTAATCAAAGTATGCACCTAAGCTATTGACACAGTTTTGTCATCTTAACAGTAGCTTGTTTATGCCAGCAGCGAAGAAGCCTGGAGAGTGAATGGCAATGAAATTGCAAAAGGCATTTTCCACAGCTTGTTGGGAATTGAGTATTTTTCCTTGCAAGAAGTGATCCAAAGCCTGGAAGAAGTGGTAGTCAGTTGGTACAAGGTCTGGTGAATACAGTGGATGACAGAGAGTTTCCAAGAAGAGCCTCTGCAGTTTGAGCAGTGTTGTTTCTGTGACATGTGGTCGAGCACTGTCTTGCAAGAGGATTGGCCTATCTCTGGTGACCAATCTTGGCTGCTTAATCCCAAGCATCCTCATCATTTCATCCAACTGGTTGCAGTAGACATCTGCTATAATCGACTGATCAGATTTCATGAAGCTTAGTGGATAATTCCAGCACCAGACCACCCAACAGACACCATTAGCTTTTTTTTTGATCAATATTCAGTTTTGGATTGTGTTTCAGCACTTCATCTTTATCCAACAATCGTGCTGAACTCTTGTGATTGTCAAAAAGAATACATTTTTCATCACATGTAACCATATGGTGTAGAAATGATTGGCCTTTATGTCATGACAGTGAAGGAAGGCAAGCTTCGAGGTGATTTCTCTTCTGATGCTCATTTAATGCATGTGAAATCCATCTATCCAGCTTCTTTACGTTGCCCATTTGTTTGAAATGGTCCATTATTATTGGAGTAGTAACGTCAAACCTTGTTGCTAATTCATGCGTAAGTTGAGATGGATTTGCTTCTAGTATAGCTTTTAGCTCATCATTATCTACTTTGGTCTCAGGTCACCCATGTGGCTCATTTTCAAGATTAAAATCATCAGAATGGAGCCTCTCAAATCATTGATGTACTGTGCGTTCATTAGCCACATCCTTCCCAAACACTTCGTTGATATTTTGAGCTGTCTGCACTGCATTGGTTCCACAACAGAACTCATATTCTAAAATAATACAAATTTTTGACTTATCCGTGATTTCACAAAAATTGCTCTTAAAAAATCGAAAGATAATCACAGGCTAAAATGTGGGTTTGAAAGAATGAGGATGTACCTGCACAATAAAAATAAAACAACAAGTGTCAACGTGAAGTATCAGAGGTATCAACTGTCAAACTTAAGGAAATCAAACATTTCATACATAATAATGTAAAATTTACTGTCTCATAACCTTAGTTTCTTCATGGATAATATTTGACAAATGATAGTACACATTCCATGGGGTTGTGAGCCCTAAATAATGTACACAGAGCATTTGACTCAGTGCCCAGCACACTGACAGATCTTAATAAAAGGTGGCTATGATTACTGGGCCAGTCTTTGTTCTCTAGCATGGCACTTACCACACTACATTTCAATTTCTGTCTACCTGTCCGTCTGTGTCCATTTGCTTGCAGACTATGAATTGAAAGTTAAATCTCCAGTGTCTGGTGCATGAGGCCATAAATGTTTATTGAATGAATTCAAAGAGTAAGCTTACCCCATCCTGTACTAAAAATGGTGCTGATGTCTGTGGTTATATTTTAGAAATGATGTATTAGGCAAAAACTTGTCCAAGTCAAACTATATCATTGCCTATTTTTTTAAAAAAAATCTATAAAACAAGATTCTACAAACTCCTTTGATAAAATTCTACAGTCAATATTTTCTCTAAGTCAAACATACACCTCCACTTTAAAATGAAAGTCTATCATTTAATTTTTTACAACAGTAGAAAAGGAAAATAGCTACCTTCATTTCCTATAAAATGTCCTCTCATACATGTAAACATTCACACTGGCTCTCTTTCTCATTAAGTTAAATAAACTTATTGCTTTAACCTTTTAAAATAGTCTTTTCTCTTCAGGCCTCTTAATATTGTGGTTCTGAAAAATATTGAGTCACAAGCATATGAACAGTGAAACATTTTTTGAAGTCTCGGAAGTGATTCATTTAATATCTGAAGAAAGGAAACTCATTTAAAAACAGCCTGATTTTTTGAAGAGCTACATTTATTCAGGAATAGTGGTCTTGAAAATATTATTATTATACTTCAAAACATATTTTATATAATGGTTTTCAAAACACTATTAGAATGCTTATTATTCATTATTATAATAATATATTATTGTACATTATTATAATATATTGTTATATCATTAACCATTATTATAGGGGTCTTCAAGACATTGTTGTAAATATAATAATGTATGCTATAATAATATATATAATAATGTATATTGTTACATAGTATTATATTTAGGAGTAACATATTAGTACTTTTAACCAGTTGTACTAGTTAGTCCTTTCTTTTATAAAAATATATTTAAATATTAGAATATTAAGTAAATATATTAAGAACCTTAAAATGGCTTATCCTTTGACATATTAACTATGTTTCTAAAAATCTGACCCAAGATGAATTAACAGTAGGTTCATCATAACATGATTTAAAACAGTAAAAAGTTAGAGACAACCAAAATTCTAACACTAGGGAAAATACATAGGATAAGAGATAATTTCCTTCAGAAAAATCATTGTACAACACAGTCTCTCCCAAAGAATAACAATGTCTTTATAAATTATCATGTAGATATTTAAGACTATTTTAAAGATTATTTTTGACATTGGAAAATGTTCATGATATAATATAAAATTAAAAAAAACTAATGAAATTGTATATTCAATATAAAATTTTATTTAAAACATTTAAAAATAATATTTAAATAAATATATTGTGGGAAGCATTTGTCATATACATGGCCTCTTATGATGTAAGACTTAAAATTAAGGTTCAATAGTATGTGCTGTCTTGATAGCTGGTAAAATTAGAAGGGCCTAGAATGGCCTAACTGCAAGTTCCCCTTCCCACTCTGCTCCCACAAATAAGGCCCCCTAGTTAAACAATCCTCCTTATTGTAGGGACCAGACACAGTTCCTGCTTATCTCTGAGCAATGAGCTTCTGTTCTCTGCCAGCCCATGGAATTATTCAAACAAGCTGATCACATCGTCCTGTGAGAATCAAGAGTCACCCCACTCTTTTGATACTACAAAGCCTGCCTCTCCTCTAGCCCCTACTCGTTTACTCTGTTCCTGAGTGCAATCCTCGGGTGGCCCTGTGTGGTGTGCTGTGTCCCCCTCCCCCAGGCTGTGAGTACATGTAATTAATAAACTGTTGTTGATTTCATCTATCCAGCATTGAGTGCAATGTATTCAGCCTTCCTTATGACCACAGGGCAAGAATCCCTCTCTCACCAATGGGGTGAATAGGAGGCAACCACACACCACCCCAAAACTATTAAGTGCCCTTTTTATATTTGGTGAACTTCTCACCAATGCATAAAGTGTTACAGTCAGAAGCCATTTTCCTAGCTTTTCTTGTAACTAGGATGTTCATCTGTGACAAGACTTCCATCCATGCAGCTGCATGCAACTTTGACCTGGAATGTGAGAGACTAGACATTCAAGCTTTGGTTTCTTGATGAGCGTGACAGTGATGGTATCTGGCTGTGCAGCAACGGTAGAGGGTCATTATTCAGTCCCAAACATCATCATGGAAAGCTGTAGTACTGCTGAAGTTTCTGACATTGGAGTCAAGATGTGGCAAGAGTGGCATGGCTTGGCATCGTTCCAAGCTGAGTGCCTTCTTATATTGAATCTCTAACCCTCACAGATCTTAGGCCTAATATCTTTTAATATATTCCTTTACTATTTATAGTAATGTGAGCTGATTCTGCTATTTACAACTTAATGCCCTGACCAAAATAATAAATGATACCAGAAGTCGCAGGCATCCAGACCCTTAAGGAAATAGAAATCTGAAATTTTATGACCTGCTTATGTCTGAGGGCCTGGAGAATAAAACTGTTATCAGATGATGGAACTCTGCCAGCCCATGGCAAGCAGTGACAAAGCAATTAATTAAATTTTCATGGATTACTTGGAATGATAGGCTGTAGGAACTAAGTAAATGCCCAGTGCTCTGGAATAGTAGGGTATGCATGAAAAATGCAGACATTGTGAGGTAGGCTGGTTTCTTCTAGTTGCACAGAATTTATAGAAAGATAACATGCTCAACATTCAAAATTCTTGGCTCCATGTATACAGGTACAGATAATTTCCTTAATCATATGAAATGTCTTTTACAATTTCCAGTAACGGAACAGCTGAAAATACAACTCAAAATTTTATCCTGAGGGTCGGTTTAACTTGTAGTCTTGCTCTCACATTAGAGCATTTCTTGGGAAAAAGGAGAAACCTATGGATTAAAATAGAGCTAAATAGGAGGAATTAGATTATGAGAGTACATAAAATCCCAAGTTCCACAGAATTTCCTCTGTAAGAAGCAGCAGCCCCTTTGTCCTGTTGTCACGAGCCTCTCCCTGGACTGCTTTGAGATTTGTAACAACCTTGCCTAGGATAGTAGCCTTGTAAAGGGAAGCCGCTTTTTCCCGTGCCTGCCTGTACCATCTCTCGTTGCTGTCAGCATAACCAGTGTCAGATATCAGCATGTCCCAGGGGGCCAATTGTAAGTAAAACAGGGAGATATATACCAGCTAATTTAAAATATTTATTAATCTGTGATGGCAAAAATCTAGGGAATATATGTGGGAATGAATTCTAAAGGGACTAGACCAAAAGGCGAGAAATTATTACAGATTAGTCTGAGTTTGCTGTTTTAAAGCACTTATCAGAATTTCTTTATTCAATATCCTAACTCAAGCAGCTGGAAGAGACATTAATTCTTTATTTAATTTTTTGGCTAAAACTTGGAGTTATCTAAGGCCTATGCTAAATTAAAAGGAGAAGTCATGAATGAACTTCTTGTTAATAATGTCAATAAAAGGAATCATATATATCAAATATAGCGTTATTCCCAATAGTAGAAAAGAGGACAGTAATACCCATATTTTCTCCCTGTAAATAATAAATACATTGCCATGTATTTATTAAGATGTTGTAATAAATTCTCCCCTCAACACTCCTATTTTCCTGTTTTATACAGGGAAGGATTGGTAGTGGTGACCTTAGTATTTAGACCATAGCCCACAAACTATCAAGACAGGAGCATGATAGAACCAGAGAGAGAATGAATACTATTCAAAGGTCCTAATTTGTAATCAGACATAATAGTTAATGAGATTTGGATTGTCTCAATCAACATAGCATGAATTTTTTTTATTCATATGATAAATAGTTGCATAATGTTGGATGAGAAAATATTGTTTAGAAATTCAAATATGAAAGAAGGGTAAGTGTTGATGTTGGGCAGCAAACAAAAGTTAATGGCTGACCTATTTTTTCTTAAATCCTTCCCCCCCTCATTTTTTGTGGCTGACCTATATTTTTTGAATACCTTTTCTACACTTTGGGAAGCCATACTCTATTTCCCAGACTCCTTTATAGCTAGAATTTAGGCATGTGATTCAATCAGATGTATCCATAAAAGTAGTCAGGTGAATTAAAAGCATCATTCTGAGGGAAAAAAATCAAGATGTGAGTCTTTTATTTCCTCGTGATATACATTGGTTCTGATTTGAGAATGCAGTCTCAGCCTGGGATCTTTATAAACCAAAAGATAAATATGGAGCTAGGAGGAAAGGAAGCTAGATTTTATCCATTTCTAAAGTTGGACCAGCTTTTGGGAAATAGAGTACTTATGATAGGATGAAAAATCTGTATTGGAAACACACCTATATCGATGTAGGTTAATTTATTTTCTGGATTTCTATTTATGCTTCTTTATTAGAACTTATTTTGAAAATATCAACCTGTGTCAGCTTTTCTATGTGGAAGCAACCAAAAAAAAAAAAAAGGATTTTCGTTTGAGTTTTAGCCAGGTGGTAAAGAGTTGGGAGTTAGTGTCAGCGGCAATCAAGGTACTAGACTTCTCAGAGGAGGGCAAACCCAGGACAGAGTCAGAGGCTGCTTATGTAACTAGAATCCTTTTGGAACTCTCTTCTGCTCAAACCTTGGAAGGAACTGCTTTGTTTCAATCAGGAAAGCCAACACTTATAAAAGGAGATGAATTCGAGTAATGTTTTTTGGAAAGGATTCAGGTATGCATAAAAGGTAAACTCATCGTTTCTGGGAACAATTTGCAGAAAAGCAAGACAAAAGCTTTAGTAAGCTTGGCATAATGTTCAGATTTGATTGAAAATGCAGCTTTATTGATTTTTGAAAACTTTGTTGAAATAAAATATGCATAAAGGAAAGAGAATATATAATAAATGAACAGCTCAATGAGTTTTTGTACAATGAAGACACATGAAACTAGCACCCAGACTAAGAAACAGAGCATTGACTGCATCTCAGAGACCTCTCACTTCCCCTCCCCATCACTATCCACTCCTTTATTCATAACCACAATTTTGGCATCTAATACACTATAATATATTGCAATGTATATAATATATTAATTTTAACTTTTTTGAACTGTATATAAAAGGAAATATATAGTATGTATTCTTTTGTGTCTGGCTTCCTTAAGTTAATTTATTTTGTGAAATTTATCCATAATGTTGCATGAGATTATAGTCATTTAGTCTCATTTCTGTATTGAATTGTGCAGTATTAGATTGTGCATTCTGCTGCTGATGATCATTTGAGTCATCTGCAGTCTGGGATATTGTATTATAAATTGTGCTGCCATGAACATTTGTATATGTCTTTTGGTGAACATACAAACACATTTCTCTTGGGTGTATATGAAGGAGTAGAATTGTTGGATTATAGGGCATATATATGTAAGTTAAACTTTAGTAGTGTTTTTTTTTCCATTTTTATATGTTATGTTTCAAACAAGATATATGAAGATCAATATTCTTCCAAGTTGGAAAGCAATCTGGTTACTTTTGCAAACTGATGGTGTGATGTCTAAAATATACTATCATTCATGCATAAAATACCTTTTAATAAAATTGGATTTATCCATCTTCTCTGTTATGATCAACTTAAATTTTTTTCCTTTGTTTTTCAGTGGGCTTCATCTTTGCTAGCCTCAATTAAACTAAAATGACATAGTAGTTATTA
Source organism: Avahi laniger (assembly GCA_963575035.1). Taxonomy (NCBI): domain Eukaryota; kingdom Metazoa; phylum Chordata; class Mammalia; order Primates; family Indriidae; genus Avahi; species Avahi laniger. The sequence goes on along the minus strand of CAUYSK010077005.1, from coordinate 85,980 downwards.
CATTATTAGAATAGCAGACACGAGAATTGGTTCTTTTCTTACACATTCTTCCACAATCATTTAATAATTTGATGATGTCACTCATTTATCTGATAAATATTATTGAATGTCTGCTGCATGGCAGAGGCCACACTTTATGCTGGAGACACAGCACCAGACAAAAGAGAGCTCCTACTTTCATGGAGTTTCCATGATACTGGGGGAAGACGGATGATAAGCAGTGGGTCAAATTGCAATATGAAGAAGGATGAGGTTGGGAGTGGGCGATTGAGAGTAAAGTCAATGGCTGACATTTTAAATAGGGTGGCCTGAGACATCTCCTTGAGAAGGTGAGCAAAGACCTGAAGGAGCTGAGGAAGCTGGAATCTGGGAGTAAGTCCATGAGAGCGGAGAAAACAGTGTTTTAGAAACAAGGTGGCCAATGTGGCTGGAGCTGAGGAAATTCAGGGAGAGAAGTAGGATGGAGATCAGGGTGGTAGCTGGGGGTAAGACAGTATCAGGCCTCATGAGCTGAAGACTGGCATTAATCTCACTGGGATAGAAAATGATTGGAGGATTTGTTCTGTGGAGTAACATGATCTTGCTTACATTTTGGAAGGATACTTCTGAACTCTATAGGGAAAAGAGGCTGGAAGGAGTAAGGGTGGAAGCAGGGAGATCAGTTACAAGGCTTTTGCAATAATTCTGCTTTGCAAGAATTAGGTGGTAGCAATATATTTGTTCCAGAAATATTTAGAAGGTAACTTTCACAGGATTTGCTGACAAATTGGGGAATCATGATCTCCTAAATGATACTCAAACCCTCAGGTAAAACTTCTCTAAATCCAGATGCTTTGATGAAAATTAAGTGTTGATTTTGTTCTCTATGCTAACAAAAGATGCAGTAGATCACCTTGGGAACCATGAGAAGTTGTCCTTTTGGGTCGATTACCTTTGTGTCATGGAAGGGAGTAAACATTCTCTGAAGAGTGTGAAGAACCCCTGGGGACTCAGAGTAGCCATTCCTAAAAGGGGAAGGGTGGTGTATGTACATCAGGAAAACATGGTCTAATCACAACTTTCATGTTTTGAGGATTTAAAAGAAGCAGTTTCCTGATGATCAAGAGAAAGAATGGGTAAGATCTGAGAAGTACTCAAAACCTCGCTTGTGACTTGGAAGACGCTGGGCCCCAATGGGAAGGGAGGGTGTCCATAGCAATGGGTACCGTTCCAGTGCCTATGGCAGTAGCCAGAATTAAGGACACAGCTCATGTGCAGTCCTGGTCTGTGTCAGGCCAACAGAGACTTCCATCAGAGAATGCCTCTGAGCCTCAGAACTTGAAAAGATCTTGTAAAAATACATCTAAATGCAGCCATGTAGGAAACCCAAAAGTCACACTAAGTCACAACATCTAGAACTCAAGAGAACTTCTGAGATTACCTAGCTCAAAACTCTGTTTATAGATGCAAACGCTGAATTGGGCACAGAAGAGCGAATTGCACTACCCCAAGTCACACAGGCATCTCAAATATAATGTGTCTATGACTGAACTCTTTAGTCCATCCCTAAAATCTGCTGCTTCTTCAATCTTTCCCTACCCAAGTATTCAAGTCAGATACGCAGCCATTGTAGTGGGGTGAACAGTGTCTCCTAAAGATACGTTCACATCCCAGAACCTCTGACTGTGATTGTATTTCGAAAAAGGTGTTTGCAGATGTAATCCAGTTAAGGATCTCAGTTATAATAATTCCACATTATCTAGGTAGATCATAAATCAATGACAAACGTCTTTATAAGAGAAAGGCTGAGTGAGATTTAACTAAGAGAAGAGGAGACCACCATGTGAAGACAGAGGTGAAAATTGGAGGAGAAAATCCAGCCACATGTCGAGGAATGCCTGGAGCCACCAGGAGCTGAAAGAGACAGGAAGAATTCTCTCCTGGAGGCTTCGGTGGGAGTGTGGCCCTGCCAAGACCTGGATTTTGGATTTCTGCCCTCAGAACTGTGAGAGGATAAATTGCTGTCATTGTAAGCCACCCCATTTGTGGTCATTTGTTACGGCAGCCTCAGGAGACTAATAGAGCCATCAGCCCAAAGACTCCCCCTTCCGTCATTCTTTTCTCATCCAATTCATCACCTCCCCAAGGATTCTACTTCAAGACTGTAGCTTGAATCATGCGACTTTTCTCAAATTTCTCTTCCACCAATTTATCACTTTATTTTAGTTCGAGCGACCATTATCTCTTGCCTCCTTGACTGTAACAGCCACCTATTTTTCTCCCTGTTACTACTCTTGTCCCCTCCAATGTATACTCCATGTAATAACCAATTTTAAAAATTATAAAAATGTCAAATGTATTCTTTTGAAAATGTAAAATAAATGTTCTCATTTCTCTGCTTAAAGCCTTTCACTGGTTTCCTATTATTAATATAACTGGATTAAATCCAGAAGTTTTTCCAGGGACTCCAGGCTCACCTCACCCTCCCTCACCTGCCTCTTCAAGCTCCCCTCAGACTTCTCACCTCTTTCCTCCACAGCTCAGTCCCTTCCTTCTCTTCCTTCAACCTGCCTATTTTTGTCTGTCTGAGAGCCTTCATGCCATTTCAACTGCTTAGAACATCTTTTTCTCTATTCCCTGCCTAGCAACTTTGTACTCGTCTTTCAGTGTAAATGTCACTTGTTGAGAGAGGCATTCCCTGATCCAGAGATATATCCTGATGTTGCCCACTAGGCTTTCACCTAGAAATCTGTACATTTCTTTCACAGAACTTCCAATTTCCAACTATAAAGATATAGTAGAAATTATTTATTCAATGTCCATCTCCCCCGCTAAACTGCCCATGAAGGTGACACTCAGATTAGCTTTGTCACCACATCTACAGCATCAATCCTAACTTTTCCCCTAACTTCTAGTCTGACATCCCCAGCTTTTAACTAGGCAATTCTATTTGTGAATTTTTACCTTTCTCATAAATTCAGCAAATCTAAACTCAGACTCATCGACCCATAGACGTGAACAACTCAGCTTCTCCTCTGGGCTGTTGTTTGGCCCATAGTCTAACTATTCCCTGGTGACTCAGAAGAGAATTCCCATGCAATCCTTGACCTATGCTCTTCTTTGCTCTTCTGCAGGAAAGCAGTCACCAAGTTCTCACATCTGTCTTTTCTCTTAACTCCATTTTTTCCCATATGACTGCCTTCCCTCTGTATCTAGTCTTCTCATCGTGGCACTATCCACATGTGGGACCAGACAATTCTGTCATAGGGGATTATTCTGTGCTCTGTAAGACATTTAGCAGCATTGCTGGCTTCTACCTATCAGATACCATAAACACCCTCTGAATTGTGAAAACCAAAAATGCCTACACACATTGCCAAATGTCCCTTGGGAGGCTGAGTCACCCCCAGTTAAAAGCCATTGTTCTAGAACATAAGCTTATCTTCTCTGGCCCAAGCAAAGTACATGACTTCTTGATTGGTCTCACTTCCTCCAGGCATTTCCTTCTCATTCTCAGTCACTCAACACGTATTTTATTAAATATGTACCACGTGCTGTGGGATATCATGGGAAGCATAACTGACAGCCCCTGCCTTCATGGAGCATATATACTTGTTGAAGGGCTCACATGGGTGCCATCATATTCTTCCTAGAGCTTAATGTATTAACTATATCACTTAACTGCTCAGAATTTTTCAGAAGTATTAATATTACATTATCATGACACTCATGCCTTCCACTGACTGGCTCCTGTAACAACTTTCCCAACTTTCCAGACTAATGCTCTGTACTTTTCTCTAGCACATGCCCCATCAACCAGTATGTTTATTCATTGCACCTACCCGTGCTAATTGCCCTGCCCATCCTTCTTGACCCAAGTTAGAACCTACCTCCTGTATTCTCACCCTGTTGGTATTTGTACCTTTTGTCCACTCTGTTAGCACTTGCTAGTCATGATATTGATTTGGCACTTATCTTGCCTTGCCTTGTAACATGATAACAATTCCTATCCACATGTCATCCCAATTACACAATAAATGCAGTTGGGGCACAATTTAGTCTCTAAATGTCTTTATATTCCCTATAACACTTATTGCTTTACAGGTAGGAGAAGTTCAGTGAGGGTTGCTATATTATTACTTTAAAAGTTTCCCCAAGTATGTCAGCAGATACTCGATGTCAATGCCACATACATTAAGGGATTTAGCAGCATTTGTAGTTTTAATTCCATAACACTGGCTTAGGAGAGAGAAAACATCCCACTCTGGAGCTGGGAAATGTTTTGAGTCTGACATCACAATTAATATGAGGGGGAAATGAAATTTTCTTGAAGTGTGAATTCAAAGTTCCATAGGCTCTTGCCAGGTAGAGGCAGGTTTGGTCCAGCTGCAATAGTTGTGGTAGAGCCAAACTCTGCATTAAAAAAAGATAAGAGAAACACAGGAGCAAATACGTAATTTAGAAAAAGCAGAGGCTTTTTAAAGAAAATGCAAAAGATGCCCGAGAAGTCACATTCATTGCCAGAATGAAATTTGGCTCTGTGATATATTGAAATCTCACCTGACCCCATGTAATAAAAGATCACAAGTTATTCCAAAGCCTGAGTTCTTCATAATAAGATGTTAATCAAAATCTCCAAAGGGACATTCAGAAAGTGAGGCACCTTTTCTTTCAAATTAGATTTTATGTTGAAATTAAATACTTGTGAATATCAGACTTTAAAAATGTGTATTCATTTCCCATATTTTTGTGAAGGACAATTTTTTCTTGTCAGTATAGAGATGGAGAGAAATGGTGATTCTTGAAATAATGTTAAGGAGACTATTAGATAAATTTAAGTTAAAGTAAGATATGTGAGGACTGAAATGGAACGACTTAGCCATAGTTCCCTTCCCTAGCTCACTTCCTTTTCAGGCATTTTCAATGAGATTAGTGAGCTAGTAAAAGCCTGTGAAAAGAAAATCTGGCTTTACCCTTCATTGTGACTTTTCCATACATCAAAGGAGGTTGCTATAGATTGGAGGCAAAGCTTTCTCTAAAATGGCATATTTTAATGCTGCGGTCCCCAGCAGGGCTGTGTCTTGTTGGGAACTGCGCCACTCAGCAGGAGGTGAGCTGCAGGCAAGCAAGTGAAGCTTCGTCTGTATTTACAGCTGCTCCCCATCACTGGCATCACCGCCTGAGCTCTGCCTTCTGTCAGATCCGCAGCAGCATTAGTTGTAGGAATACAAGCTCGGAGCTCCCACTGATTCTGCATTATGGTGAGTTGTATAATTATTTCATTATATATTACTGTGAAATAATAATAGAAATAAAGTACACAATAAATGTAATGCGCTCGAATCATCCCAAAACCATCCCCCCAGCCTGGTCCGTGGAAAAATTGTCTTCCATAAAACTGGTCTCTGGTGCCAAAATGGTTGGGGACTGCTGTTTTAATGGATTCAGGGAACCTGGTTAAAAACATCATTTATTTTTAGTGGGCCCATGCAATCACTTTAATATAATATTGTTTGGTAACTTGGCAAGAGTGTCAGTAGAAAAGTCTGTAGCTACCCACTCATAAGGAGGCTTCTCAGATGCTTAGTGGTGGGAATAACAGAGGTTGAGGGTGTGAGCTAATTGCCTAAATGAAAATGGTGTGCTATCAGTCATACTTCCAGACTTTTAATGAAAGGTTTAAAGCACCACCAAGTCCTTTGAGTTTTGAGCTGTTGCTGGTAGTATTGGAATAAACAATTTTGTTGCTTAAGGTTAGCCCCAAGCATAGTAGTCTGTTTCCAGTTTGCCTTTGCTATTATGCATTCAGAAATACTAAAGTCATGTTTACAGTTCATTTTTATCCTTTTGAAATACTCTCTCACTGCCTGCCCTGATTGCCCAATCACCTCTGCCCTTGATCTGGTTTGTTTCTACTAACACAACACCTGCCTACCCGGGGTGGTCTGCTCCAGGTCTGAATCATTCAGCAAATATTTACTAAACAACTGCAAGAAGCCAGACCCTGTGCTGGTTGCTAGGGACTCAGAGTTAAATAACATTGTCCCTTCCCTTGAGTTACCCACAGTCTAATGATGTTGAAAGAAAGACCTGTTCCTTTCTCTTGACAAATTCCTTGATAATAGGAAGGTTTAGAAGAATAGGTTTTAGCAATGAAAGGAAGTAAACAAAGAAAAAGCAGAAGATACATTATAAAAATAATAAATGAGATGGCATTACAAATCTCATGTGACTGTTTCTGAGTTGGTCTAGAAGACTTTAAAAAACCAAAATTTTAGCTTAAGTTAGATTTAGGTAAACGGTTTCTGAGATCTTGTAGGAATCTCAGTTCCACCCGAAATCTGAGGCAAGTTTTATCTCTTGGTACAGATTTCTCACCTGACCCTAAGTTATGTTACATTTTTATTCTCTATGGCTCTTGGTCTAGTCCCCAGCGTAAAGAAAGCATCATTTTATTTTGCTTCTAATATTCCTCCTTTGAGTTTTATACTATAATATATTGAAATGAGCTGGTGTGTTATTATCTCTCCCTTGTGAGAACCTTGCTCATCACCCACAGCCTTCGCTCGTCTGGATGGTCTCACAGGTTGTTTTCTTCTTTCTTAAGGATACCTCTCCTTTCAAAAGTTTGACTTTTCCACCTATTGCTTCAAAACTATAATTATAAAAACAAACCTTTTTTCTTCCCCATTCATACTCTTTCCTTAGCAAAAACATTCCAACTACAAGTCCCCAAAGGAAGCAGCTCCATTATCAAATGGACCATGACAACAAGTGATTATACCGGGAGTGGAAAATTGACACGAACTGGGCTAATCAGAATGTATGCTCTTGAGAATTTGACGTTAACACACACCTATGTCAGGGAACAGTGCAGAGCACCCAGGAAGGTCATGTAGAGTCCAAGCTGAAATCTAAGCCATGATAAGCCAAAACCGCATGAAAACTAAAGTTGTGAGGGAAGCAGAGGAGCCAAGATGGAGAATTTTAATCTTCAAAGAAAGGCGAAATAAAAGGATGGGAGAGAAGGGAAAGGAAGAGGAAGAGGAAGAGAGAGAGAGAGAGAGAGAGAGAGAGAGAGAGAGAGAGAGAGAGAGATTTTCATAAGAAATACAAAGCAATGGGAAGGCATTTGAGTAAGAATCACATGGTTTGATTATCAGATTTTCCTTGACCTTCACAGATCATTAGCTCCTTTGTGCTCTGAGTCCTTTTGGGGGGACTTAAAAGAAAATAAAATTTAAGCCATGGAAATGTAACTTTAGGTTACTATGTATATTTCTGAACACTAAAATAAATCCATATTTGATGAAATTAACTTGGAGAATTTCCCCATTGTATATGAAATCTGATCTTAGAAATATTAAAAATTCTCCAGATGGATCTATTTATTTACTAATGTGTAAACTGGTCAGGTTGCTCAATATCCCTTAGCCACCATTTCCTCATCTATAGACTAGGAATAAAAATATTATCTATATTATAAGGTTTCCATGAGGATTAAATGAAATAACATACATAAAGTGCTTACCAGTGCCTGACACTTATTTGAGCACACTATAAATGCCGTTCATCATTGGAAGTGGCGTTATCAATAATGGTGGTATCAATATCATTTTTATAATCAACTCCACTTCCACTGGCATTTCTTCACATACTTCCTGCCTCCTGAAACTCCCTGTCCCCCAGCCTCCTACTGCTGATGAGCCACACCTGTATTGCTTCTCTTCCACAGTGTCTATGCTCTAAAATTACTTGTTTTCTCATAATTTCACAGTCTCTCATTTCTCTGCCTAAATACCCTATGCCCCATCCACAATGCCATTGTCTGTGATCTCAATTAGAACTAGGATGGAAGTAATTCTATTAAAGTACATTAAAGTTCATGTATCTAAATTACTCAGTATTGGGCTCTTTCAAATACTACTTGTTAAATAAAACTTAATCTGGAAGAATTTCAGAAAGAATGAACTATTTCTAGAAGGTGTTAAAAAATAGGAGACGAGAAACGACTGAATCTGAGTTGTTTTTAAAATTGAATTGAAATACATGTTATGGCCAATATAGTCATGTTGAGAGGCAATGTTCCAGACCAGTAAATTTAACAGTTCTTGAGACTTACTATTTCAGTTCTAAAATTTTAAAAATAAAGGGGAGGGAGGAACTCTCATATTTTCGTGCAAGGCTTTCTAAGTTGCCAGATGGGTAGGGAGGAGGTATTTGATAGAGTGGAAAGAGGTGAAATACACAGCCCCATTAGACCCAGAATCAACTTCTGATTTTGACACATTTTTGCTACATGTCCTTAGGCACTTAAAGTCTCTTACCCTCAGTTCCTCATATTTTAAAATAGTGACAATAGTCTTTATCCAATGTGATATTTTTATTAATATTTTCTGATTTTTATTATGAGACTGAAGACTAGCAATTATTAATACCACAGAAGTTAACTGTCATTATTCCAGTAGCCAACTCTCATAATATTGAAAGTAAACGTATTTGTTTACTTGATAATTTGTTAGAATCTCTTTGATTAGCTTAGACATAATGTGACTACATTTTACCTTCTGAAATTCCAAGATTCTCAGTGATATTTGTGTGTAATATGGTATCAGAAATGTAGTCTATATTTACCAAATGCTTGCTGATTTGTGAATGTCAACCTGAGGACGTCTTCATTTACCTGTAGCATCTATAATCTAGCACCTTTATTAATGGGTAAGGACTTTTTCACTACAAAAATTTTTTAGTGTAAATGAAAGAGAATCAATTTTGTAGGATTATATGATAAGATGGAAATGCAAATTTTTAAAGCTTTATAATCCATATTGAGTGTAATTTTACTTTCATGCACTGTAGGTTACAAAAATCCAAACATCCAAGTTGTATAAGGGAGGATTTCCATATTTTTATTTTATTCTTTCACACAATTAATACATGAGAATGTTTTCAGTGTGAAGTTCAAGCAGTTGAGAAGCTTATCTTCAGCATCCCTCCAGTACTCTCTACGCTGCCCCACCTGCCTCCCCAAAGTATATCATTAAGAGTTTGTTTTATATCCCTCCAAAACTTTTCTAGGTATTTATACAAAATTATACACATACACACACGTTTTCACAAATGGGATCAAACTTTATATGCATTTTGCAACTTAATTTTAAAATTTGTACAGGACCTTGGTGATCTTGCATGTCAGTATATAAATTTTACTTATAATTATTGCACAGTATTTCATGGTATGCATAACCATAATTTAGTTAACTCTCTAATAATTGGCATTTGGATGATTGCCCATTTTTTACTCTTAAAACAATGTTCTATGAAAGTTTCTATTTGTGCTTTTCGATGCACATGTCCAAATATTTTTTAGGATAGATATTAATAAGTGGAACTGCTCACCCAAAGGATATGAACATTTTTAATTTGCATAAATTCTGCCAACTTGGGAGTACCATTCTTTTTACACCCACCTCTAGTTCTCTAGTATATCTGAAATAATGTCTGACCTACCCCCAAAATCTTTGACTGCCTTGCTAATCACATTCCTAGCATAACATGAGCTTAGCAAAGTTCTGAGATGCTGCAAAGGCTCTCAAGAGGACATCTAGAGTCATCACACACAGCAGCTTTGCTGTTACCATTTGTAGATGGGCTCATATATGTCCATAGACCTGGACAAAATCAGATGCGCTGCTTCCACTGCTAAACATAAAGAGTTTTATATTCTTTCTTCTAGTCCTCTTGGAACTTGCTATGGATTTCAAATATAAGGAAGGCACTTTCTCTTTTCCGATGAATACTTTTTTGGGAAAAATCCTTTTACCTTATACCTGGCTATAGATAAGGATAATACAGATATAAATACAGAAAAACTTGTCTTATTTAAACAGTGAATATAGATTTCTTTCTAATGCCATGGATCATTTATAAAAATGCTCCAAATCATTTTTAAGGCAAAAAAGAAAATTCCAAAAATTCCAAAAAGTAGAAATTATGCAGACTACATCCTCTGCTCTCAAAGCTAAAGTTAGTGAGGTCAATACTGAAAAAAAAGAAAGCAGTGGGCACTACTTATATCTACATGTTTGTTGAAGTTAAAAGATAATAAACCTTTATGTATTATGTAACATAGCCTTGAAATATTTTTTTTTTGATTTGCTAAAAATAGGAAAGAAGCGCTAAAGAAAAAAAAAAACAGGGAGACTTTAACCAAATTTCCAAATCCTTAGTAGATTTAGAATGTTAAAGGTAAATGGGTGTAACTTTTCTTGAATAAGTTCAGCTCATTAGGGTGTAACTTACAGCAACTTTATTCTTTTCCCATAGTTCCTTCAAGTTCAACCAGGCCTCTCCCCAGTATTGAACAATAGCTCAGGCTAGTCACTCAGCCTCAAGAGCAATCACAATTCAATTAATTAAAATACCCAGTTCAATGCAATCATCAGAACTCCAAATTTCATTTAAAGTGAAACTTTCTTCCCTTCCCCAGAAACCAGGCAGCAAGTGGGGCCACCCCACACAGCCTCTCTTTGCTGGGGTCTTTTTGCCTCTCGAGGCAGTTCCCTTGAGCGGGGACTTATAAAGCTTCCCAAGTGTGCTCCCTTTCTGGGAACAAATTGACTCTTGGAAAGTTCAGGCATCCTCTACCTGCTCCTTGGAAAGTGTAGTTTGCATCCAGTGCTCTGATTTCCCTTTACTTATAAGAGACAACTCCAGTCATTAGACATCTCCAAGGAAGCATCAGACACCACCTTCCCTGAGAGGACATGCTGACATCTTGCACATTCTCTCAGAGCCTTTCCCTCTGGACTGAGATGGTGGGGAAACCCTTCCTCATGGGTGGGAGGAGATAAGGAAGGTGGGGACACACAGTGATTTAACAACTTCTCCAGCTTCTTTATCCAGCAACCCCGTGGTCATTTGGCTTAAAGGGAGGGGCTATAAATGAATATTCCCTTTAAACTCTTTAGCATATCATTCTTTCGTTGCTGAAGGTATATGACCACCAAGGAGTCACCCACTTTTTGTGGGGCCTCAGGCTGGCACAGTTGGGGAGATGTGTTAAGAAAAACAATCCAAAATAACCAAACAAAATTAGGAATGAACGTGAATATTTATTTAGAAGGTAAAAAGAAATCAGAACTAGGCCGGGAGCGGTGGCTCACGCCTGTAATCCTACCACTCTGGGAGGCCGAGGTGGGTGGATCGCTTAAAGTCAGGAGTTCAAGACCAGCCTGAGCAAGAGTGAGACCCTGTCTCTACCAAAAAATAGAAAGAAATGATCTGGACAACTAAAAATATGTATGTATAGAAAAAATTAGCCGGGCATGGTGGCGCATGCCTGTAGTCCCAGCTACTCGGGAGGCTGAGGCAGAAGGATCGCTTGAGCCCAGGAGTTTGAGGTTACTGTGAGCTAGACTGACGCCATGACACTCACTCTAGCCAGGGCAACAAAGCGAGACTCTGTCTCAAAAAAAAAAAAAAAAAAGAAAAAGAAATCAGAACTAGTTACAAATTTTAAAAAGCTTGCAAACACCATAAACCTTATAAAATTGGAAAAACATAATATTTTTATTAATTCACTGCCTGACATACCTCTAAAATAGCCTTTTCCTTAGGACTTTTGGCTGTATATTCTTTGATCTACTCTTCATATGCCAGTGATTTAGACATGCCATTTTCAATAGACAGAAAGATATTTCAATTTTTGTTTTGGTATGCTTTATTAAAATTGTTCTTACTAGTTTCGAAGTTCTTCACACCTTCATACTTCCCTATTGTAACTGTCAAGTTTGAGTCTTAAATGGCAGTTCTTGGCGTGCTCATGGCCGAAGAATGACCAGACATGCCAAAGTAAGGCAAGCACGAAAATGAGGTTTATTGAGGAGAGAAAGATAGGACTATAGAGCAAGAGCCAAGATATAGGTTTACAGAGCAAGATACATACGCCACAGATGATGACCAGGACCATTGCTGTAGCAAAGTGAAAGCCAAAGGAAGGGCGCAAACCGAGAGCTTGGTTATGGTCTGAGTCTTGTTTTATGGTGTCCAGATAGGGACCTTCCTCATGGTTCAGAGGTCACCATGGAACCACTTTGATTGGACAGTTGGGAGTCACATGACCTGAGCCTTAATTATGCATGTAATTACATGTAATTACATGCATAATTAAGGCTCTGTTTCACTTTCTGAACTTTATGGTACCCATGTTGCTTGGCCTGTGGGCTAGAGAGTCCTCTGCATTCTTTTGCAGCTGGCGTGCCAAGTTCTGACTGGCAGATTTGTGGGGTATTGCCTCCTCCCCCAGGCATGGAGAACTAGGGTGAGGCAGGACCAAGACAGGGCAACAGCACCCACATTTGTTCCTAGGAGACCTGGAATCCCTCACTATGTACCTAACGTAACTACCATACAAATTTTTGGGATTCTTGTAAAATTTGGGAAAATCACCGTTAAGTTTCTTTCATATATGAACTATAAGATTTCTGGTGTTTCCAGTTTTCTGATTCAGTGATTCATATAAATACCCTTTTAGTTGACATTATTCATTGTCTGGGGAGGGGTCTGTGCAAGACAGGGACCCTGAAGCTTAGCCTTCATTAATTTGCAGTAAATCCGCAGTGGCCTGCTGATGTTGAAAGAACTGGTTTTATAATCCAGCCCCTTGATTTGGGATGCAGGGACATTTAGCACCTAAACTATTGTGCTTAGTCTTAAAAGTATTTAGGATCTCAACTGAAATGGAGATGCTGAGTGATATTACATAATAATATACTGGATCTAAATAAGATGGTTATGATAGTTTAAAAGACTAAGTCAAACTCTGTACCCTCTGGACAGAGAATAAAGATCCCATCTTTTAAACTATGGAATTTATGAGACATTGTAAGAACCTCAATCTCTGACAACAATGCAATAAATCTAGAAAGTCATCATAAAGGGATATTAGAAAAGATCACCACTCACACACCGAAAACTGTCATCCTCAATTAGTGACAAGAAGGAAATAAAACTGTACAATTACCCCGGAAAGGGCACTAATAAAATCACTACCTATAAAGGTGTGTGGAATGGTATTAAAGTTGTCATTAAAGGTAAATTGAAAACATCAAATATTTTTTATTACTAAACAAGAAGAATCAATGCAAATAATATAAGCATTAATCCTAAAATATATATATTAGGAATGTGGAATCCTAGAATTCATAAAGATGAGAATACGTTTATATTCATCAATTAGAAATCAGATAAAAGGACTATGAATAAATACTGAATCAGTAGTGACTGCTTCTCTTATGCATTTACTTTGTATATAAATATGCAACAGATTTGAGACTTAGGCACTTTAAGGAATAGTGTAATGAAGCATCCATAATAATAGTGTATTATTTATATGATAATACTGGTTCAGACAAGAATAAACTGAATGTTAGGAGAAAATAGCAGGGGAAATGTTACTATTTTGAATTATTTATTGGAAATTTCCTGTTCATGACGTGGTGAGCCTGGCACATGCTTCTATGTCTATTGCTAGTACTATAGATCCATAACTTTGCTATACTTGGCTTACTTTACACGTGTGTATGGGATTGTGAAGTTTGCAATTGGAAAGGGAAATGTGTGCCCTGAGAAACATGACAGAAAACTTCTCATGGAAATGTTTGTAATACTTCTTGGTAGAACTTAAAGCAGTAAGTAGTTATGAGACTATTGATTGATTTTTTGTGGTTATGATATCTTCTTCCTGGTGTTTTTATTTAAAATGCATAGAGACAAGATAGAGGCAGAAATAGTAGCTATCCTTCATTTTTCCATTTTTGTTTTGCATAGTATTTTTTAATGCTTTCTTATTATTTTCAAATCTTACACAAAAGTCCTAAGTGGGACAGTTTGCCCAGAGGGGGTGGGGGGAAGTGTGTCAAATGTAGGTCTTGCATGATATGATTCATTTTAATTTGGGGAACTTCATTAGTTCATCACAAAAACGTTTTTAATAATAATGACAACTTTCTTTTAAATCAAGATGCATTGTGAAAACATTGAAATAATTGTGCTTAGAAAAAGTGCTAGGCAAATATTAGATTACTTAACAATGTTCCTCTAACTTGAGCCAAACCAGAGACTAGTGATATATGGGTTATGAAAAGTTCTCATGCATAGCTAGTGGAAGTGATAATTGATACCACCTTTGTGTGGTTGCCAGGATTGCTCCTCCAAAATATAGAACACATGTGATAAAAATTTGTTGACAAAAATAACCACAATAGCCATACACAAAGCATGACATGAAAAGTTTATTGATACGATACAGAATATATCTTAGATGTAACTAGAGAGTTTAGGTTTTTCTCAGTGTGTATCCTTCAAAAATTCAGGTTCTCTTTGCCACAGCCAAGAATTCTATTACAAATATGCATCAATTCAAGGTTCACTCTTACTTCACTTTGCTTTGCCTACTATTCCATAGATAATCCATAGAATCACACATTCTTTACATCTTGCATGATAATTAAAACAATATTTAACTAGACTTTAATAAATTTAGCATAGTTGTTCCTTCTGTGCTCAAATAAGTATTTCCACTTACTTCAGAGGAAATATAAGCATCAGGCCCAAGATCTGGACTTTTGCATGAGGATTTGGAGCTTCTTTTAATGTAACAACTAAATTTGAAGTACTCCAATAAAAAGAAAAGCAGGATATGGTGGATTTTTATCAGAAATCCTCTTTTTCAGACATTTGAGAAATCTTGTGTATACATTCAGTATCAAAGATAATTTATTGGTTATTTTCATGGATTTATAGCCCTTCCTTAATGCCAATACAAAATCATTCCTGTAAGTTTAGCATTTATTTTTTCACGAGAAAAAGAGAAATCTGAGGGCATAATCATGTTTTCAAAATTCTTGATTTAAGGTAGCAAGCCTTTAAAAATAAATCTACAACTATTTCTTACAAAAGATGAAAGCTAAACAAAGAACAATGCTGTTATGAGTCATGTATTTATTACAAAGGAACTATAAAGCACTAATGCGCAGGCGCGCACCGCCCGGATTGGAGAAGAGGCTCCTTTGAGGCTGGGGTTGGCGAACGTGCTCCCCGTGCTGTGCCCCGGGAGCCTCAGGGTACAGCCCTTCATGACAATGGCCTGGAGGGTGAGTGTGAGTGAGGCCCTTCCTGCAAGCCAGGGACATGTACGTTATCGAACATGGGAGAATTCAGGGAATATAGAACCCATGAGTCCTTCCTGAAAAGCCTACTTGATAGCAACTTTTAATGAAGTTAAAACTCATTTCTTTGGAATAATATAGTCTGTTTCTCAGAAAGAAAGCTTAAATAGAAGCATGCTTCAAAACCAGATACCAGGCATCTATAATTGTAGTATGAATAAAAGTAAATGTCTGGCTTCTGTTCCTGGCACCACTAATGATCAGTTGTTACCTTAGCAAGTTATTCCTTTTCCACATGACATGATGAGAGGTATGAGTTAGCTGATTTTTACAGATTTTTTAAGGTCAAAATTTCTATGAAATAACTAGAAAACAAATTGTTCTATATGTTGTAGCAATATATTTTCAAAAGTAGCAGGCTTAAAACTGCAGAGGTGGGTAAAGTTAGAGTCAAATTCCCAGTAATAAGGGCAGAGCGGGGTATAGGTACTGTGTTGCAGTGAGTTTCATTATTGCAAGAGTAGAGGGTCATAGGGGAATTCTCCCAGGCTTCTTGGATGCTCTGGGACCAAGGACAAGCCAGAACAAAGTCACAGTCTCTGTATTATACTGAGTCAGACTTTTGAGCCAATCATAAAGCTGTTCATAGAGCATTTGTTGAATTAGATGAGAAGAAGCCTCAGTGACCATTTAATAAAACTTTCTTACTTTACAGATGAGAAAAATGAAAATAAGACACAACAAGTGACTTGTAGTAGGTGCAAACTAGAGTCCAGAGCTCTGGTCTCCAAGTCTGTTCAACTTTCACCACCCCATACCATGCCAACCCCTGGCATTCTGTTTGCCCATAGCCAAGTCTTTCATTTGTCCTAGTATTCAAGTTATTTCTTCTTCTTAAATTGGTTTCTTCACCTACTGATTCCTTAGGTGTTGAAACCCAAGTCCCATCCACCGAGGAGCCAACTGCACTGAACAAGAAGATGGCCATGAACTGATTGGCCAAATCTACTCTAATCTGAGTTCCAAGGTGAATGACCTTCTTGAGCTTTACTCACACTCATTTCCAGGGATGCCAACATCACTTTAGCTATTTCAAAGCAGAGCTAAAGTTCCAGCCCAGGGAATGGCTGATTCTTTTGGGTGTGTTTCTGTGTGCATGACTTGTTCTTTCAACGACCTCCCCTTGAGTTTCTGGAATGTGAAGCCTGCTTTTGTCTGAAGAAACCACTGGCCTACATACTTTCATTACACACACCAAAAAATTGTTATAAAGGGTACTGCTGTAACAGGGAGTATAAAATCTTGGACTGTTTCCCAGTTATCTTTCTGTCTGTACTTTATCCACATGCCTGAAGAGAGTGGTGCAATCTTGGGAGCCAGCTTGTGGGCAAATTAAAACAAATAAATAAATTAACAAATAAGTAGACTGAAGAATAAGCATTAAACTTTAAATTGAATGCTTCCATGATGGGCTGCATGACTTTCTTTGAAAATATCCTTTCTTTCTAACCACTTGTACTTTCTCATTTCTAACACTCTTGGCTTCTCTTACACCAGATTACTTCTTTTTTCTCTTTTCCTTCTTCCCACTCCCCAATTCCCACAGTTTACTCTTAACCTTCAAACTAAAGGGCAATTTTGATCACTGAATCATACTAATGCTGTGTCGTTATCAGCTAACAATTCATAGGTAATATGGATTTTAACTTATTTTAAGTTTTGCTGAAATTTCCTGTGGTGAAATTTCAGCAAAAAAATCAGATTTTTTTAATAAGGTTATGAATGAATATAGAACAAGAATTTTGTGTGTGTGTGTGTGTGTGTGTGTGAGAGAGAGAGAGAGAGAGAGAGAAAGAGAGAGAGGATAAAATGATTGATTTTATTATTTGGTGACATTAAAAAAAAACAAAATCCAAAAACCCGAGGGACAGTAGCAAGGTCAAAACCGTGTAATAATTCAGCAGAGTTCAAAGAAAGTAGCAAAAGATACTTGAAAACAACTTTTTAAATCATACAATTATATAACCATGATTTTTCTTTTGTTTGTACTAACTTTTCTAGTTACATTTTGATGTGTACAAGTGTGGATTTCCTTCTCCCAACTTGTTCTCAGTTTCTGTTACATAAAATATTTTGTCTAACATGTGTTAGGAAAAGAGGTAGAAGAGTCCTGATGGCCTCAATGCCCAGTCTCAAGTGACATGTGCCATTTCCACTTCTAACCATTGTTATAACTGATCACGGGCCCCACCCTAACTCTCAGGGAGGCTGGGGACAGAGGGTGCACCAGCAGCCCCTGCCACACTTGGGGTAGTTGAAAAAGCCCAGGTCCTGGAGTCCAACCAATCTGTGTTCCGCTCACCTCAAACTTGATAGATGAAGCGGTATTTTTTATTTTCCATCAGAAATCATGCTCTACTGCCACATGTTCCCAATCACATTTACAATCATCTTACAGCACCTACTTTTTAAATGGATACTTTTTGCTGAAGAACATATAAGCTCTTGGTGTATTTCTTTTATTTTAGTTGATAGTAATGATATTCTATTCCAATAAATAGAACAGAATGGTGTTCTATTGAAAAAAATATAAGAAAACATGAGAAAGAAAAGTAGGAGAGGCATGTATTTTATAAATTATTCTGCTGTTTTTAAATCTGATTGAAGAAAATATATATATAACAGTGCACATATATCATAAGAGTGCATCTCAGTGGATTTTCACAAACTGACTGCCTGTGTAAACAGCTCCCAGATCAAGAAATAAAACACCATCAACAATCCAGAATCCTCTTCTGGTCTGTAACATCCTGTAGGTTACCACTATCCTGCCTTCTTGCACCATGAGTGAATTTGTATTTTATAGAAATGGAAGCCTACAGTATGTAGTCTTTTGTTCTAGGTTTCTTTCACTCAGCATTATGTTGAGTTTTTGTTGTGATATTAGGTTGTCCACTATTAATGCTATAGTATTTCACTGTGTGAATATAGTCACGCTATTAAATTTTTAAAGTAAACATTAGTAATATTTGTAGATTTGGGTTCTTTTTGACCTCTAGTCCCTATTGGCTAGAGAGTTGGAAAACATTGATTTAGTTGATGTCCTGCTTTTATTGATCAGTGTCCCTTTAGGTCCTCTTCTTGTCCCTTGTATTTCACTTCTGGCTGCTTCCTTTTTGTGGCTTATAAGTCATTAAATTTCCATAAGAGCTTTGCAGGCTCTGAGGCAAACCCAATCACAGTTCCCATCTTGCCTCCTTGTTCATTCTGTCTTGAATTCCTCTGCTATTGCTGATATATTGTGTACATTTGTGTGTGTGTGTGTGTGTGTGTGTGTGTATAGCATACTAACACACACAAATGTTATTTTATGTAATTTTTTTTCTAATTTTTTTTTTTCACATGGGGTAAACTGAAGGGAATTTCGAGGCATCTGTGTGGGGCTTGTTGAAAATTTATGTATACTTTATTCATACAATTATGATAAAAATACAAAGTTTTAATGAAGTTGAATATTGCCTTTATGTAAAGTGCTAAATCTTTGCAATTTTTAAAATGAAAAGTTTAAAATTGCTTTGATGACATTTTTTGACATCATAATTTTATGCCTGAAATGGTTACATACTTCTTGTTCAAGTCTTGTTAAGGATGATCTCTGCAGACTCTTGGTAATCATCACTGATGAGACACTTTCTTTGCATAGGTGATAAAAATTCTAAACCATTAAAATATTATAACAGTTAAAAGTAAATTTGAAAAATTTAGCAGCTTCTGCCTTTTTATCACTAAAAACTGTAACATTGAAATTTCCTTTGCTAAAGAGAATAGATTTTTGAATTTAATAGAAATTTTTTAATCTCAAATATGTTGAAATAATGACAACTCTATTTTGAGATGTCTGCATGTGAGAGATGCTACCGTGAGGTCAGGTTGGGTGACACTAAAAGGGTACAACAACTGAAAACAGAAATATTCGATAAATGTGAAGCCAGAAATGTGGGGCCACTGCATAGAGCTGCTGCATTTCCACACCCACCTGGACTTCCTACCTCTTTCTGCCCCAGCCTCACCCCCTCCACCAGGCTGACCTTGAGCTATTTGGACATCTCGAACACCAGCTCTTCCGCCAGCCTCGTGGGCCATAGTTAATAGAACAGTGGCCCCCAAAGGACATGCCCATTTCTTGATTCCCAGAATCCGTCCATATTACCTTACTTGGAAAGGGATCTTTGCAGTTATAATTAAGGATCTTGAGATGAGGAGGTCATCCTGGATAATTTGTGTGGCCCTAAATCCAATATCAAGCATCTTTATAAGAAATACACAGAGCAGACATCTCAAGCGGTCCAGGATGCTATAACAGAGCATCATAGACTGAGTGGCTTATAAACAATGGACATTGATTTCTCACAGTTTTGGAGGCTGGAAGTCTGTGACCAGGGTGCCCACATGTTCACATTCTGATGAGGGCCCTCTTTTGGGTTGCAGACTGCAAACTTCTCCTTGTGTCGTCAGGTGGCTAAAAAAAAGAGCAAGTTAAGTTTCTAGCCTTTTCTTTTAAGGGCACTAATCATATTCATGAGGGCTGTAGCTATCCCAAAGGCCCCATCTCCAAACACCATCACATTTGGATTAGGGTCTCAACATGTGGACAGTGGCGGGGGGCACTTTCAGTCCCTAATAGCAGATTTGACAAAGAGGGAGGTGATTAATCTCAGAGGCAGAGACTGGAGTGATGCAGCCACAAGACTGCAAGTCGAGGAGTGCCAACAGCCACCAGAAACGGAAGGGAGGAAGAATGATTCTCCCTAAAGCTTCCAGAGGGAAAGTAACCCTTGCTGACACCTTGACTTTAGACTTCTGGCCTCTGGCACTGCAAGAAATGGTTTTTGTTGTTTTAAGTCACCAATTTATGGGAATCTGTGAAATCAGCCACAGGAAACGAATACAGGACCCTTTTACACCACGGGCAGTAGGTACATGGAAGCTGGTTGCCTCATCCCAGCTGAGCAAAGTGTCAGGAGTGGCCACCGTGGAGCTCTCCCTGCCTCTGTGGCCCACAGGGTACCTCGGGCTGCCCTCCAAGAAGCTCTGGACCGAGCTCTGCCACCTGCAGCCTTGCTGAGCTGTCCCAGGGCTGAGGGGGCCAGAATATTGCCGCACACCAGCTCAGCCTACAAGGGCACTGCCCTGGGGGCGGTTGCCTAGGGCTGCTGTTAGCACTAAACTCATCCTCTCCCTGTGATTTCTTCTCACTAGGGTTACTGGCCCTTTTGTGTTGGAGGGCAAATCATTTTCTATAAAAAAATAACCAGAGTTTTGGTAGGAAAAATACAGCTTCATGGTTAATCGGTACTAGGGACATCATTCATCAGAAAGTATTTCTAACTTTTAGTTTTGTTGTATTGAAAGCATTGCTTGAGCATAATACAAAAGACCCTTGAGCTGTGGTAGATGGTGGTAGAAACTCTCGCTGCCTTCTCTATTTGGGTTTGGAATTTTCCTAAGTTCACGTGTTTGTTTGAACTCCATTTTTATTAAATCTTGGATGCATTACTTTTTGAAAGGTAACAAAAGTTGTAAGAAATTGTCTTCAACTCACTCAGGTCACAGTTTGCTCTTTGCTGTTTTTTTCTCCACACCCTGCAGCCTCTGCTCAGTTAGAGCTCCTTCTGCCTCTTGCGTCGACCTCCCTAAACATGACCTCATATTTTCTGTCCTCTATTATCATACTGAAAAAAAGACTGGACATGTAAAAGAGATTTGAGGATATGTTTTATTTGGTTCAGAGAGATCATATTGACCATCCATGAGGATGATTTTCATGAATATGCAGTTATCTGAGTTATTGGGAGATGGATTTAAGTTGTTAATTTTCTTGTAACAGCTGCTTCTTAGGTGCCCTCTGTTCTGTCAAAACTGTTCGGAGGAAGTCATGCTGTGTAACAAGGTTTCCTCAAAGCATTTTTCAAAGTGTGTACACACTGAGCACTTACATATATTGTAGAAGATGGCATGATCTCGCCCATGGAGTTTAAATTGGGCTTTGCAGTGATGTTCTATAATCTGCACACTGTGCCACATCCATGGCTATTCCTGACCTCAGGTTATAATACCAAGGAACTGGGACAAGGATTTTACCCAGGATGGCCTGTGGTCATAATTTATTGAAAAATTTTACCAAAAAACCCATCAGAATAGACAGCTTGATAATTTAAAATTAGTCACTGACTGGCTTTTAGGGTTCTTAAACTATAGTGATGGGCTTATAGATTCCACAATACTTAGGGCAGAGGGGCAGAGACAAAAGGTGGGTTTCCTTCCTCTGGGCCAGAGCACAGTAATGTTAAACAGAACAAAGGCAGAATATGAGCAGTGGCCACACTTGCTTCTAGAAGCTTCCTGTGGTGATGGCAGAAGTGACAGAAGTCACAGCGGCAGCACAAAGGGCATCCATTTCTGGAACTGAAGCGTATGAACAGTGCTGGTGGATTCCTTTCATCCCCAGAAATATTGTCTGAATTGTAGGTAAGCGGTCCTAGGACTGATCCTTCGGATGCAAGTAAGCATCCTCGTAGTTTCTGGATACCAAGGATGAGGTTCTAGAGGAAGATAGGACTCTGTTCACCTAGGCAGGTAGAAATAATTTTCCTTTGGCAAACTGATGTGGTACATAATGTGACCAAAGCTCTAAGTACTGTCACTGCTCCAATTTATAGATTGGAAAACAAGGTACAAACAAGGATAAGGTTCAGTACCTTGTCCAGGATCACAGTTCATAAGGAGCAGAGACAGAATCAAGCCGAGGCTGTCTGGCTAGACACTCTGCTTGATATAATTAGACTAGCATTTAAATCCAGTAAAGACAGTGGAAGGATTGCTCTGCTTTTATTCAAATAATTGCTGCAAGAAATGGAAATAAATTGTGCATGAGATATTTACACGTTAGCGTGAGTAAGTGTCACAGGATGGCGGGAGGGTATCTCTGGCATTTTACAACAGACAAGAGTCAGGAAAGAATAGCTAGTACTCAGCCTCGGAAAAGTTGAAACTGCCTGTGTACACAAGATTGAGATAATATTTATTTCAGCAAAATATTTTGAGTCTGTTCATTTTTATAACCTAAGGTTTGGAAAACCTGACATTTGCTTAGCCAGCTAGTGTAATCTATTTTAGCATCAGCGCTATTTTCTAATTAAATTAAGTTTTAGGTAAAAGGGAAGTCTTTATTAAAGCAAGTATTGTTTTCACTGTAAGGTTGTTTATTTTAATCAAATAGTATCCAAATCAGTCCTTGAAACATAAGCTCTATAGATTTTGAAGTTTAGGACGATTAAAAATATGTGATTAATTTTCCTGAGGAATTTTAAAACCTCAGTTAATATGTTATCATTTTCAATCAATTTTTGAGAACATATACAAAATTTTCTTCACTATCCTTAATGGTTGTGGCTACTGATCAATACCTATTATCCACTGATACTTACTTAATATAATATACCTGAATTTTTCTTCTAAACTTAATTATAAATCATTTATGTCAATATCCTTTTTAGGAGAGTCAAGCTCATAAAAAGATAGTAAAATTTCATATATTATATTAAGCTTAAGTTGTAAGTTTTCTCTAGAAAGTTGTTTGAATGAAGAGAGAAGCTGTCAGCAATGAAGAATATGTCATGTAAAGATGTCTTCAAAACCTCTGACTCCAGTGTACCTTCCTTCAAGGACTATAGGCATGTCCACGTCCCCCTGGATATGGCACTGGCATTTTGAAGATACATGTTCCAAACATAACTCACTATCCTCTGCTCTCAAACCCTGTTCCTCCCTAGCCTGGCTGTTTCAAATGTTTATCCATTACCAAAGTTAGAAACTACAAAATTATTATTGACTTATATTTTGTACCTGTTGGCTTTGTTTAAGATAAATTCCAAGTGGAATTGCTGAGTTACTTTTCGTGTACTTTCAAACTTATAGAAAAGTTGCAAAAAAGTACTCAGATTTTCTGATATGCCCTTCACCCAAATTGATTATCAGTGTTTAACATTTGCTCCTATTTGCTTTGCTTTAATTTAATTTAATTTAATTTTGAGATTTATTTTATTTAATTTTATTTATCTTGCCCTGTTGCCCGGGCTAGAGTGCAGTGGCATCATTATAGCTCACAGCAACCTCAAACTTCTGGGCTCAAGTGATCCTTCTGCCTCAGCCTCCTGAGTAGCTGGGACTACAGGCACATGTTACCATGCTAAGCTAATTTTTTTTATTATTATTATTTTTTGTAGAGATGGGGTCTTGCTGTGTTTCCAAGACTGATCTTGAACTCCTAGCTTCAGGCAATCCTCCCACCTCAGCCTCCCAAAGTGCTGGGATTACAGGTGTGAGCCACTGCCTCTGGCCTGTTTTGCTTTATTAATCTCTCTCTTTACACACACGCACACACACACACACACACACACACACCATAAAAGACCATCCAATTATATAAATATGTATGTAATGTATTTATATAATATTTATATTATTATAATATTTACATGTAAATATGTATTTGTATATACTTATATAATTTTTATGTTTTGTTTGAGAGTAAGTTACAAACCTCGTACTCATTTTCTCTTAAATATTTCAGTGTTATTTTCCAAGAATAAGAACATTCTCCTACATAATCATGGAAAAATTTTCAGACTCATAAAAGTTTTCAGACTCATAAAAACTAACATTGATACAGAGCTGTTATCTAATTTATAAGACCTATTCAAATTATTACAATTATCTCTTTAATGTCTTTTGTAGCATGTTTTTCTGGTCCAGGATATGATAAAGAATCACACTTGCCCTAGTTTTCATATCTCTTTAGTCTCCCTTAATCTGGGGTGGTTCTTTGCCCTTTTTTTGTCTTTTATGACAATGATATTTTTTGAGGATATAGTCCATTAATTTTATAAAATGTTTTTCAAGGGAAATTTCAGCTTATGCCTTGTTGTCAGGAATATAACATAAGTGATGTGACCTCAGTTCATCACTTCAGGAGGCACATGATGTCAGTTTGTCTCATTTTTGATGAGGGCTACCTTCAGTCACTGATTAAGTTATTATTTGCTTTTCTTTTTCCCTCTCATTCGCTTCTTTACTCCCCATGTCCAGCCAGCCCTTTGGTGTTGTCAATTCTAAAAATCTACCAAATTTAGATTTCCTCCTCCACACCCATAGGCTCGGCCTGTATGTTAGCTTCCCAACTCTGTCTTGCCTCCAACCTTTCTTTCATATCCTTGCCGAAGTTGCATTTTTGAAATACGAATTTGACATGAATCTCCCTGACTTTTCGTAATTGAAATCTTCAATTCTTCTCAATTGCTTATAGTAGCATTTCCAAATTACCTTATATGAAACACTAGCTCTTCAAAATATCCTGTGCAAAGGGTTTTTTGGTCAAATAAGTGTGGGAAATAATATATTTGTTAGTGTATCTTGCACAGCCAAGTACATTAGCATACTGAAGACAGAGAAGCTCTACAGAAAAGAAATGCAGCATTTCTCAAACTTACTTGAAAAAGAAACCTTTTGTTTTCCAGTTCACCATAAATAACCCAAGAAATATGTGGTCTATGGAGTTAATATTTTATAACATAACTTTGGGGAAATATTTCTGCATAGCACATACTCTTCAGCAAGCCTAACAGTGATGCTGGAAGTGAGACTTAAACCTTGGCTCCCTCCTTCACCAGCCCATAGCCTGCCCTTCTCCCTGCCAATATCTCTTCCCTATAATCAATCAGAAGGACTAGCCCTCCTCAATGACACCGCATGTCTTGTTATTGCAAAAACAATGCCTTTTATTTGCATAACCGTCATGAGACTGTGTCTGAAATGCTCCTTACTATTCCACCTCCCATCTTTCTCCTCCTGGTCACTTGCCCTCTTGTTAAAGACGCAGTTCCTTGAAGTCTGTTCTGCTCTTTCTTCTCCCCTCTCTTTGTACGCCCCTCTGCTGAGGAATTACCACACTCTGTATAATTATCTTAGTCTATCGGGAATGCTATAACAAAATATTATAAACTGGGTAGCTTACAAACAACAGAAATTTATTTCTCACAGTTTGAAAGCTGGAAAGTCCAAGATCAAGGCTCTGGCGGGTTCACTGCCTGGTGAGGGCCCATTTCCTCATGGACAGCCACTTTCTCTCCACTCTAACCTCACATGGCGGAAGGGGCAAGGGGTCTCTCTCAGGCCTCTTTTACAAGGGTACTATTGATATCCATGAGGGTGCCCCTCCCATGATCTAATCACATCCCAATGGCGTACTTTCTAATACCATCACCTTGTGGTGGAGGATTTCAGCATATGAATTCTGAAGGGACGTAAACATTCAGACCACATCCATGGCAATTACTTGTTTGAATGTCTGTCTCTGTGCTCACATCGTGAGCATCTTGAGTGTATGAGCTTCTTATACACCTTATAAATATCATGGCATTTGGTAATCTCTGAATGCTGATTGTTAAATAAATGAATAAACATAGACTTGATGTTTTCTACATACTGTTGAGAATATTATCTAGTGAATTTGTTAACTAACATCAGCTATACCTGGTGACCATATCAGATTATTGACACTGAAGAGGCTTTTGTATCAAGCCCAAATTCTAAGTATCCAAAAATAGATCATTTATTTTCCATTTCCTTTTTTCTCACACTATTCACCTTTATTTGGAAATATGTATTACAAGTTATTTAATATATAAGGGAAGTAATTTGACTCTTTTCTTTGACTATTAGTCAAAATCAGCAGGTATCACACATTTCCCTGTCAATTACTTTATAAGATTCATGAATTAAGAAGATATGATTATTTTATTGCTTAATAACCAGAGAAAATTTTGTGGCACATGTGCATTTTATTATACAATTCTGAAACATGATTGATTCCCTATAATTTGGGGAGAATATGTAAGTTCGATACATTAATTTACAGGCCAAATCCTAAGCTTAAAGCCACAAATTTTTAAATTTTTCTGTTCATTCAGAATACCTTCATGAAACTTTTTTTCGTTTCATATATTTGAGTATTATTTCATGATACTTAAAAGGAAAATAATAAAATTTGGTTAGTGTAGTATATCTAGTTTCTTTGAAATGAAATTTAGAACTCAATAGCTAACCTTAATTCATTTTGCCAGATAAATGCATATTATTGATAAATAAATCTATTTTCTTAAACTTATTGTAAACAGGTTAAGACACGGTAAGAAACACTGCTCTTGCATCTATCCTATGACTTTTATAAACACATCTTGCTTTGTAATGTTCTTTATTTCCTTCTTGCAGTTAAAGATGTGATGCGTCAGGTGTTTACATGTGCTCGACAGCATTGACAAAAGCCTTCGCCCACAGCACCTGTGTATTCTCAGCTTTGCCTTTGCCAGCCTCTGCCACGTCATTCCACTGCCACTCACCGCTGGACCAACTGCTTTTATTACATTAATCAGGAGAGCTGGGTCATCTAAAAGGGTCAAGAAATGGACCCTTTCCTAATCAGAGTTCTCAGAGCCTGAACATGTGCAACTCAATTCCAGTCCCTCTGGAGACAATCTTATGGGAATAAACTTTTCCATAGCAGGAGAAAGACTGTGATTTTTTTCCATATTGTCCTCCAAATTTTCAAGAATGTGTTTGAAATCAGACGTTGAACTAAACTCTAGGTTTCTGTCTTCTATTTCAGATACATTCCATACAGATTATGGCAGGGTATATCACTCAGCCTCCCTGCACTCTATGATTCATAAGGAAACCCCTTTTACTGGCTGCCAGCAAATCAAGAGCTTGGGATACCAGGGTTTGAGCAAGTAGAGATTCAGAGTGAGCTCGGGCCAGGCAGGGACACGGTGTGCATCCCAGGTTGGCAAAAGTGCACAGTTTACAATTGCAAAGCAAGGTGGAGCTGCTGCTATTAAAGAACAGTCAAGGAGGCTGATGAATACTTAGTAAATAAGGCCAGAAACTGCATGATTCTCTCTCTCTCTCTCTCTCTCTCTCTCTCTCTCTCTCTCTCTCTCTCTCTCTCATTTCTCTAATGTGTTTTCAAAGCTGAAAAGTAATTGTAAATTTTCCAAAGTTCCTTATTCATTGTTAATGAACAAGCCACTTAAATATCTCTGCAGCTACAGAGTGCTGATCCAACAGTAAAATCACAGCAAAACTTGTAGTGCAGCAGTGTGTGGTGGCTTGAATTAGCATTACCATACAAGGCAGCTTTGAATTCCTCCTGGTAACCTTTTATTACTGTTTTTAAGTTTCCCAAGCACTGCCAAACATCTTGAACTTTGTGGAATGATTATAAATTTTATAAAGATAAACCTCTGATTCCTCTTTGAAATTCTGCTAAAGAAGGCCAAAATTATATTAGCAATGTGTATCTTTCAAAACCAGAGACCTGGAATACCACTTTGATTATTCACCCCTAGAAAAAAAAAATTGTTGATGTCATTGGACAATGAATAAAGGGGCATCGCACCAGCTGTGCTGGTTTTCAGAAACAAAATTATACAACCCAGAAACAATGCTTGGGCTGCAGAGCAGGCCTGCGCGTCTGGGTTGTTTGCAGATGCCTTGGATATTTAGAAAGCTGCCTCTTTAAAACTTCCAAAACATTTGTTAGAAACATTTCATAATGGAAGTATGTTTCCCTTGGCACCTCAGCAGAGCAGTTCTTACTTTCAGCTCACAATATGAGGGATTTCGTTGAGAAACAGAAAGGATTTTGTCTTTAGCAGGCGGACATGGCACTGCTGCTGGCTGCGTGGTCCAGGATCAATCTGATGTAGGGAAACTCCATAAGGAGAGGAGAGCTTCCTCAAAGAACAGGCTGCAGCTTTTGGAAGATGCAAAGGCACACGGAAGACATCTCTGTGGAAGAGCAAGCAAAAGAAAACATTTTTATGTTGTTCTAACACAGCGGCCTGCCACAGTTCACGTGAAAGGAAGAAGACATGCCCTCAGGGTGCAGGGTGGCATCGTGAACACAAATTCACACTCTGGGGCCTGATAACCAGGGTCTTCCACTTCCTAGCTTGGCTTTGGCCAAATTATGTCATTACACTGTCCCTAGTTACTTCATCTGTAAAATACTATAATAAAAGTATCTAGCTACCTCAAAGGGTTGAGGTGAGGATTAAGTGAGTGTACATGTAACAGGGACTAGAGCTGCTGTTCAAAAGAATGTTAAGGACATTTTAAAAAGGAGAGAGCAACTAAGAACGAACTTTATCTAGAAAAGAAAGTTTCAGGCAAATTTGCTCTCACATGACAGCACTTGCCCGAATGTACACATATGTGTATGTGAGCAATAAATAATAAATAAGTCATTCTAATGCTTTTAACTCTTCCTTCAGTAAAATCCCTAAATACTGTAAAAAAGGCTCTATGATTATCTCCCAAAGGCCTTTTAGATGGATATAAGTAATGGAAATTCTTATAAGTTAAGAATTAAGAATCCTTCTCAGCCTTTGATGAAGATACTGAATCCTCCCTCTGAAATGCAACCCCTTTGAGGCAGGGGCTTCACCCGCCATGCCTGCTGTTCTATGCTGGCCACAGGGGAGGACGGAGGGGAATGCTTAACAAATGTTGAATAGTGATAATAATTTCACAATAGTGCCTTGCAGTTACCTTACAGATTTTTGCAAAACTCCTCCACGGGGTATTTCCTGATATAGGCAAATACTAGGTGCTGTGCCATTTGGTGGAAAAGGATCAGGGCATGGAAAATCAATTTGGAATGAAAGCACCATATGTCACTGTGGCCCTCCAGCTCCTGTCTTCGCCATCCCCATCTCACACCAATGAGTAGAACTTTATTTGGAAGAGGAGAGAGAGAGAAAATGTCTGTGGAAAAAAATGGACGCACTACATGCCTTTGTCAGGGACGGCTGCCAATACTCTCACCTGCTTCCTTACAATTCACTCTTAGGAACACTTAAATACTTTGAAGGTACCACTCCTTAATTATATGAATTGCTATCAATAGGAGGTAACTTATTTTTCAGTTCAAAAAATTGTAAGAAATTAGGTAAATCACTGATTATGAATACTATCACATGCCATTATTCTTTGGAAAACTGTAAGTATTGACAAACTTCAGGGCTAATCACTAGATTTTTATCTCTACTATTGTTTTTATCACAGTGGATTGGTAATTTGTTTAAATGCCTACCTCTTTTATAAGATATGAGACTGTGAACTTGTTGAGGGCAAAGTTTATGTTGTAGAAAATTGTGTATCATAGTACTTGGGCGCTTATGGGCGATTAATAAATCTCGACCTTCCCTGATCTTCCTTAAATAAATACTTTTCATCTTCTCAAAAAAATGGAAAATCCCGGTGTTCAAAGGAGTAACTACTACCCTGGAGCATTTCATACTGCTTTAAGATGTATTAGAGAGATATAGGTTTTTAAAAATAAACAAAATTAATTTACTTAGGAAATTTTTTCTCTCTATGGGTTTACTTTTGTTGATAATCCTCTTCTATGTCAATAAGATGTGAATATAAGACTCCTACTCCCTTCTAGGATTCAAATGACAGTTGTCAGTGTAGCTAATGAAGAAACTCTTTTAATTTGTAGAAGTAGCTAATGAAACTGCAGATAATAAAAGTAATGAAAGTAACTATAGATAATAAAGCTAATGGTTGTAGAATGAAACTGTGGCCAATGAAGCAAGTTCTTCTAAACTGCAGTTGTTGGGCTGATTCAATGTAATATACATGAAATATATATATTTTTATTTTCATTCCTATCTAGATTGTTATAAACACTTAATTCATCTTTGATGAATTTGATTAATAAATGAAACTGTGAATTAATAATTAATATATCAAATAGTTTAAGCAGAGAAGGGAGAGAATAGATCAGGAGTAAAGTTTGGGAAAGGAAGTAAAATGCAGAGAAAGGAAAGTTTAGAAGAAAAATCCAGAAAGGAAAAATGATAAAAGAGAAAGATAAGGAAGGAAAAAGGGGAATGGGTGATGTGTTCTGGTCTGTCATATAGCTTATGTAGAGGGGAGGTTAATGAGTACAGCAATTTGAGTTAATTTGCAAGGCAGGAGTGTGGGAGAGACACAGAAATGATTTTTCTTAGTGGGTCGTAACAGTCCAAGAAAAACAACCTGCGAACTGGGACCTGAAACTTGAGAGGCTTATTTATTGCCTTAGGGGAAAGGGAAAAATAAGGAATTGGAATTGCTCAAACCAACATTTAATACTACAATCTTTTCTGTAGTGAGTTGTCAGATAAGCAGATCCTTGACACCCTTTGCAATGCAATGAGTGCTCGGACAGCTTAGATGGAGTAGTATCGATTAATCTGGTGCTACGGAACTTCAGCGATCTCAGACCTTGCAGTGTCCATTGTTGAAGTACTGTAACTGCTGGTGTAATTTTTGGTTCTTCAGAAAAGAGAAAATACACTAGACTTGTCTTCATTGTGACATGGAGAAAAATACAGTGACATGAAAATCATTTGAAAACTATCTTTGACCTGTCACATTGTATGTGGAGACTAGCACTCCTTTTTGTAAGCTAATGTGAGATGCTAATTTAACTTTTATCTATCGACTCCTTCTAGTATCTCCAGCCAGAGGTTTTTCCTGAACATCAGGTTTCAGGGCCCAAACCCCTCCACCTGCTCAAGCTCAACATATTCCAAAGCAAACTCATCATTGTTCTTTCAGTTCAGCTCCTCCCTAAGTGGATGTTCCATTTCTGTTGATGTCACCATCATACTTCCCGTTGACAGGGAAGATTTTGATTCCTCCCTGTCCTTCAACCCCGCTGTGACCAGGTCTTGTAGATTCTATTTTTTGCAACGTTCCTGTTTATCCACCCACTCACTTAGGACAACAGTGAAAATAACCTGTGGTATATGGAAGATGTTTAAGTATCACAAACAGTCACTTTGGGGTCACTTCCATTGTCTCCTGTCAGGGACAGGTTTTCATGACCTTTAATTTTCTGTTACCTGCCTGTCTCCTCCATGAAACCATGATGAGTTGAGAGCAGAGGGCTTCCTTGCTCTATTCACCCCCAGTTCCCCAGCACCCCAGTGTGACATACAACCTAGTTGAGGGATGTTTGTAGAATGAATACATGGTCTGCTTCATTTATTTATCTGTACTAGTTAGGAAAGGTTAATTTCCATGACAAACAAGTATAATATCAGTGGCTTAAAACAGAAAATGCGTATTTCTTTCTCACATTGTGTTTCGGTGTGCGGCAGTGTGTAGCAAGGTTCTCCTTTATCTCTTGGTTCTACATCTCCTAGAGATTCTTGAGTTGTCGTAGCCCAGCCGGGAAGGAGATGCCATCACTTCTGTTCATGTTCTATTGGCCAAAACTCATCACAAATCCCGAAAAACTGCAATAAATGTTGGGAAATACAGTCACACTGGAAATTAGCTTGGTAATCACCTGGCCAGAGTCTGGCATACTATCCTTTTAACTCCCTATCTACTTAAAATTGTAAATAGTCATCTTGTAGAGTGTCTTTCTTTTTATATATATATATACTATTTTTAGAGGCAGGGTCTCACTGTGTTGCCAAGGCTGGTCTTGAACTCCTGGGATCCTGGGACTACAGGTGTGCATCACCACACCCGGCTTTGTAGAGCGTGTTTCTACTCACAATGATCCCACAAACTGCTGGCTCCACCCGTGTTATTCTCACTGCATTTCCCCTCAATCCTTATTTGGGGAGATTTTTAACTGTTTTGTCTAGATCGCATGACTCTGCCCCCTGAGCATAAA
The DNA here is from genome assembly GCA_963575035.1 of Avahi laniger. Taxonomy (NCBI): domain Eukaryota; kingdom Metazoa; phylum Chordata; class Mammalia; order Primates; family Indriidae; genus Avahi; species Avahi laniger. The sequence goes on along the minus strand of CAUYSK010077005.1, from coordinate 54,030 downwards.
CTGAGGTTTGTACTTACGTGAAACAATTGGAGCCAATCAAGTTTTCTTTCCGGGGAATTTGGAATCAGAACCAAGAGGTAGCCAGTCAGTCTCTCAGTGTGATGTGATTTGTAATACATCAACTCAGAAATTTTGAGGTACTCATATTTTACTAACTATGTGGACCAAGAAGAAAAGAAAATTTGTCTACAGAGAAAGAAAAATGGAGCAGATATTCAGGAAGGAACTTGGATGAGAGCAGGAAGAGGGAAGAAACCTGATGACTTTCCAGCCCAGCTTCTGTTCCCTCCATGGGCTGAGTACTTCTTGTGCCCCTTTCTGTATCCTTGTAATGAACAGCTTTGGATACTTGGAAAAGATAAAAATATAATCCTAACCAAGAGGACACCTTACTTAATCCCACAAAGAATTTGAAACAGGTCAAAATGAGAACTCATACAATAAAATCATCTGGAAAAGTCGCAGAGATATTTAACTCACAGTTGATATGTTGCTGGAGGATTGGATTTTGCTCAAAGTTTCCTAGAAGTCAAAATGAAGAGAGAGATGTAGTTACTTAAATTACTCTCCATTTCAGGAAGAAAGAAAGAAACACCTTCCTAAGGTCTAATAGTAATTTCTTAGGCAGTGGGATAAAAATGATGCATGCGGGAGAGAGTTCACAGCCTTCCCTCAACCCACCTAGATTGTCAAAGAGAAACCCAGTTTCACATGTAAAGGTGAGGAGTAATGCTGGGAATCTTAGAACAAAATTTGAATCTCCATTATAAGTGTCATGCATGCTCTTATGAAATATTATCAGTGGCCTTGACCTTCTGTAATTATTAATATGTCCTCTGTTCTTGAGTCTGTCCCACCCCCATTTGGCCATCATTTCATGTTAAGTGTTAGAATTCTTTCCTTCACGTCTATTCTCCCTAGAATTTAAAATACCTTGAGAGCAGTGATCTTGTTTATCTTGTTCACTACACTGTTCCCAGTGCCTGCAACTGTTCCTGGCACATAGCAGGTACTCAATGAATATCGATTGACTAAGCAAATGAATGAATGAATGAACGAAGCAATGGAGAGAAGTAGAGACAGCAGAAAGCAAGAGAACAGAAACTAGGCAGGATTGAGGTTTGGGAACTTGTGGAGAGAGCAGGTAGGAGAGAGGAGAGAATTTTAATAAGTGTTGCTGAAGGCCATGTAGTTGGGTCCTTGTATTGTCATTTTTTAAAAACACAAGTAATCTTTCGATTTTTCAAAAAATTTACTTATGGTTACTGAGCTCTGTTTCTTATACTGCTTTGTCCCTTACAAACTTGACCAAGTCAGTGATACCTCAACTAGTAAAACTCTTACCTGGTTTTTGTAGCTTATTCAGATGTCACTTAATTCATTTTGTTATTCACCATTTTGGGGGCATATACCATGTGTTAAGTGCTGTATTGGGTTCTAGGGAAACAAACATGAGTAAAATTATATTCCTGCACTCAAGAATGGCAATGATGTCAGTAAACTAGTAGTGTAGGTCAAGACCTTTGTGGACCCAGAAGATGGGTCCCAAACGGGGTGGGATGTGGAAGTGTCATGGATCAGCTTCTTAGAGGTAACTATCTTTGCAAAGTCATGGAGATATGAGGGAAGCTACTGACTTCAAGAACCTGCAAGCACTTGGCTATGGCTAGATGACAGTATGTATGTATGGAAAGTGTGGGGAGAAGTCTACATCATTGTTAGATTTTTAATTAGAGGAATAGAAATGCCTTCTTTGTATTATACTCTGGCAGAAGAATAGAGAATGAATCTGTGGTATTATGAAATATATATTTGATCTTTCTTTCCATTTCTTGGCATTGAACTCCTAAAATCCTTGCAATCTCTGGAGTAATAAATGTAATCACCAAAGAAAATGTCTTTTTGTATGCTAATGAGTTGACTGCAGGCTGGCAGTCCCAGGTAGCCTCAGGATGGGGGCTGGTCACAGAAAGACAAGGAAGGATTATTAGTGAGAACATGTGGTGTTTGTTTTTCCATTCCTGAGATATTCCACTTAGGATAATGGTCTCCACTTCCCTCACATTGCTGTGAGTGACATTATTTCATTTCTTTTTATGACTGAGTAGTACTCCATGGTGTATGCATACACACCATAATTTCTTTATTCATGAATTGAAGGGCACTTAGGTTGATTCCACATCTTTGCAATTGAGAATTGTGCTGCGATAAAATTTGCAGGTGTCTTTTTTATTAAATTATTTCTTTTCTTTTGGGTAAATGGCCAGTAGTGGGATTGCTGGATCAAATGGTAGAGTCTACATTTATTTCTTTGAAGAATCTCCATATTGTTTTCCACAGAGGTTGTACTAATTTGCAGTCCCACCAACAGTGTGTAAGCATTCCTTTCTCTCTGCATCCACTCCAGGATTTACTATTTTTGTTTTTTGTTTTTTGGTTTTTTTTGCTTTTTATTAATGGCCATTCTGGTATGGGTAAGGTAGTATCCTAATTATAGTTTTAATCTGCATTTCCCTGATGATTAATACGTGGGAGCTAATGGATGGGTACAGTGATATAAAGGACATGAAAAACGAAGAAGTGGGGGAGGAGGTGAGGATGGGTGTGGATAAAAACTTATCTACTGGGTTCAATGAATACTCTTTTGGTGATGGGCACACCATAAGCTCTGACTTAAGCATTATACAAGATATCTATGTAATAAAAACATTGTGCCTCCTTAATTAATATCTTAAAATAATAAATTACAGGATCCTAGTAAAAAAAAAAAAAAGACAAGGCATGATTAGAGAGTTGGGACTTTCAGCCCCACTATACAACCTCCAGGGAAGGAAGAGGGGCTGACGGTTAAGTTGATCACCAATGACCAATGATTCAATCAAACATGCTTATGTAATAAAACCCCCATAAAACCCTGAAGGGACCATGTTCTCGGAGCTTCTGTGTAAGTGAACAATGCAGCTTCCTGGAGGGTGGTGTGCCTGGAGTGTGCACGGAAGCTTGGCACCCCTTTGCACATGCCCTGACCTATATCTCTCCATCTATATCCTTTGTACAATTGTTTATAGTAAACTGGTAAATGTAAATAAACTGTTTTCTCTGAGATCTGTGAGCCGTTCTATCAAATTAATGGAACCCAAGGTGGGAGTTGTGGGAACCCCAATTTATAGCTATTTGGTCAGCACAGGTGAAACAAGCTGGGGCTTGAGATTGGTTTGGAAGTAAGGAGCAGCCTTCTGGGACTGAGCCCTCGGCTTGTGAGATCTAACAGTGTCTCTGGATAGATAGCTTCAGAACTGAACAGGAGGACATTCAGCTAGTGTCTGCTGCAGAATTGATTGAGTGCCTGGTGTGGGGGGAAACAATCCCAGACATCTGGTGTCAGAAATGTGTTGTAACTTTGGTAGGAGAAAGTGAGTTTAGTTTTTTCCTCAATACTATCAGGATCAGAACAACATTTCTTTAAGTGTGGACCCAGACAATTGGCATCAGCATCACCTGGAGACTTGTTAGGAAGGCCCCACGCAAGACCTACTGCCTCAGAAACTCTGGGGAGTGGGGTCCAGTAATCTGTGTTTAACAAGCCCTCCAGGTGATTTTGATGCATAGGAGGTTTGGGGACCACTGAATCAGAACAAGAGTGAAAATATAGACAGGAAGACCTGATAGGAATTTACAATATGCCTGGTGAGAAACGGTAAGGTTATCAATGAAAGTGTTGGTTATAGTAATGGAGAGGCTGGAGTAGACAGATTGAAGTAAGTGTTTCAGATGGCCATGAGCATGGTAAGAGCACCAAGGACTCAGTCAGCACTTCTGGAGGGAGGGGAGTGGTGCTCAATAGAGAAAGTAACAATGAGCTGTGACTTGACAATGGATCTGATGGATGGAATGAGATGGTGGGAGGGGCAAGCAAGCAAAGTCCAGTAACCAGCACTCCAAGGACTTCAGTGTCTCTTGCTCTAAGTGAAATCCTGCCTAAGAAAAGTGTTCCCAAATGATGTCCCTGTCTCAGTTCACAAGCCAACAGAAACCCCAAGCTTCAGAACCATACATATATACAAACATACATCCCAGCTATCTAGACAACTCTGAATTTGAGTAATTATTTACCATAGCAGTCTGTTTTCCAACTCAACAACCATTTCCCCTCTTCTAGTATCAGAAAATTAATCTTGTTCTAGGGGGCCATGTGCCCAGCCCTCAGGGTATGAATGATGATTGAATAAATCAACCATAGCAACTCTGTTTTCCCTTGGCCTTTGATGAGGCTGAGCTTGCGACCCAGTTCCAGCCAATGAAATGGAAGGGTAGGTAAATCAGCTGGGGGCTCCTTGGAAAGGTTTTCTCCTTGTCGAGAGAGTAAAATATCTTTTGTGTCACTTCTGTTCTTTATTACTTTGCATGATGTCATGTGGGGGAGTGTTGCTTGAAATGAAGGGACAAACCTGAGATTGGAAGGCCACACATAGAGGATGACAGAACAGAGGTTAAAAAGAACTTGTCTGGGCCAAACTGGGATTAGCTTACATCTTGTCTTTAAGCCACTCTTAGTTCTGTTTTGCTTTACTTATAGTCAAAAGCATCCCTGATTACCCACCTTTTTCTAGGAAACTACTGGGGCTACACTCAGCTTGCCTCTCAGCCCTGTTTACGCAAGAAAATCTGGACATTTAAGCCTCAATTGGAAATGGGATGTCCGTTATGCTTTGTGAATCTCCTAATCTGGGCCTACTCCTTCCTATGCTCACTAGCTTTATCTTTCTACCCTCTGAAATCCAACTTCTGCTCAAACTTTCTTGCCTTCTCAAGCTCTGCATCTTCCTGTTCCAACTGACCCCTGTATATTCCCAAACTCTGTTTTTCTGAAGTACTTTCAAGTAGAGGCTGGTTATTTTTTTCTCCCATATGGGCATGCATTCCACAATGCCTGTGGGTGGGTGTCTTCCTCATTCTCCACTGTTATTTCCATTATTTTTGTTGTTGTTTCATAACAATCACAGCTCTTTGAGACATAGCACATGGCCTCAGACTCTACCACCTAATTCTACCCTGAGTTGTCATCTTCTCGAATTAAAAAATACTTTTCCATATTCTTTGATAACTTCAGCCCCTGGCTCACTCTTCTCTCCACCATTCCCCCTGTTGTTATTCTTGCTAACTTCAACATATTCATTACGTCCATCCAACACTTGGGCCTGTTACTTCCTTGACTCTTCAAATCCAACAATCCTGTCCTCCATCCAACTCAGCTGTGACTATGGGGAGGAGACGGAGAATCAGTGGGATGTGGCCAGAAGGAGTCTGTCTTGACTTCTAAACACAGCACTCCTTTGACCTGTACTATGAGGCCTTCACAGCCAGTCAGTATTTACGGAGAAATCAACTCTAATGTCTCTGTATTCAGTAATGGCTGAACTGGGTATGAGTTGCTTTTATTATTATCTGAAGGTCAAGATGTCCTGGGGAGAAGTATCACTGAAGAAAAATCAATAACAGCCTTCATAAATGTCAGCATAAAATGCCATTCAAAACAAGTATAAAAGGTTAATGACATCTTGTTTTGAGTGTCTCAAAATACATTATCAAAAAGAGGCTACAATGACATGTTCTCCATGAGAGGACGAAATAATTAGCCAAAGCTATTTAAGCATCTCGTAAATATATAAAAAAAGATTCTGTTAATCTGGCCACAAGCAAACCAAGTTTTAGGTTGTGTGCTCAAAACACACCCACCTTTCCCAGTATAGTGGGTCCTTTTCATACACGTGAGCATTTAGTACAATCATCAAACTTGTCATTGAGCACTAAATCAGCAGAGGTCAGGAAGGGGCAGAGAGTATCTAGTAAGAAATTGTGGTAAAGTGCCTTTTTATGGAGACATTGATGGAGTCATAAGTTTTCCAAGGAATTAAGTGAATACCCAGAAGACAAGTTCAGATATGCCAAGGCATCTCAAGACAAAGGCTTAATACCGATCTTGGGTGGTAGTGTCTCTTTGGTAACTATGGTGAAGTTGGATGAGCTTAAACACTACGTGTTGGAAATTCCTTGAGAATGAATCAGTAATGAATCCCTTGCCTTTGGTGAAACTGGGCTGAAATACTTCAGAGTCAGATTTGGAAATCTATGCTTGAAGACTTCAGAGAAGTTTTAGCTAAAAAACCACAATATTCAGCCCCTCATTTCCTTAAGAAAGAGGGAACAGATAAATCAACCATGCAACAACTATGAAGACCAATAAGTCTCAGGAGCACTGACGTCTTAGTAGGATTGGCTTTCTTGGTATGCAGGGGTTCTGTTTCAGTTTATTTCAGTCATTTGGCCATGTCTGGGAAAAATTAAGTTATTCAACTGTGTGGGCAAAATACTGTGGCAAATATATCTGTTGCTGTTTAAGATAAAGGCAAAAAGATGAGCAAACATAAATTGATATTTATAGACAATAAGGGATATTTGTGATATTAGCATTTAAAATTGTATGCAGAATCAGGTTCTTAAAATAAGGTGACGTGTTCAAGCTCCAAAAGATACCTTTTCATGGTTGGGGAAGGCACAGTGCAGAAGGAATAAAGTATGTACCTGTGTGCATATGTGCGTGTGTTTGGGGGGGTGGGATTTGGAATGTAAAGAGAAACACTATCAGCCAAACAAACATGAGCTGGAAAGAAAAAATTGAATTATTTTGGGTACATGTCAGAGAAAACTGCTATTCCCACTCTGACAGAAAAACTTCTGAGGGAAAAACACCTTATGGTCTGCTAATATTAGGAAGAAATAATTTATTATTAATCCTCATTTGCTTCCTTTATCAAATAGGTTGTCATGAAAAAATTCTTTATATTTTCTTTATATATTAGGAAACCAGAGTTGCAACCTGAATATGAGTAATGTTTTTTAGATTGATCTGAAGAGAAAATAAAGTTTTCCAAAACTTCAATTTATTTTAATACACTCTCTCTTTTCTTTCAAAAAAAGCCAAAAACCTGCAAGACCCAAAAAAGTCCTGATTTATGTTAAAGTTTCATAAAACTTATTCCTTCTCCATAAAGAAAAGTCTAGTTTCTGTTTTGTCTTGTCAGAGCGGCCTTTTTGTTTGGGTAGTTTTTTCCCTTGGAGACATCGCCCCCTGCTGTAATGCATGCTTAGTTGCAGAAGGAATTTTTACTCAAAAAGAATATGAAAACACAATCATTAAAGTGAAAGAAACTTTATTTTGAATAATAATGTACATAGCATTTATTCCATTTAATTTTTATAGTGCATAGCTATGTATGGAAGTATACAGAAAAAAATAAACATCAGAAATACCTAAGGATGGAATTATATAGGAGAAGAAGACATTCAATATATCCATAACAGGCTTACAAGTATCATGAAACAGGATCCATTAGAAAAGAATGGAAATCATGCAAAAATTATATCTGAACCATGGCAGGCAAGTGCAATAAGTATAAATCATGGTTTCCTAGGTACAAAAACTATACATGTTCTTTGGATTAAAAGCAACATAAATGAGTGGCTTGGCTTTTATGTACAAGCCAAAAATCATCTAAGGAAGTAAAAAGTGTGGATGTTGTTATGCCACATGTGATAATAAAATATTCGAGGCCACAGATGGAGGTCACCAACTTACAAAGAGAATACTGAGAGGTAGGGTACATAAAAAAAAAAAAAATAAGAGAAATGCAATAAAGAAAAGGCCACCTCTGCCTAAGTCAGGAAATAGCAAATGCATAGGCATTACAATAGCAGCTCTACATACTACACTGCATTTCTATTTTCTGTGAAAAAGAATTCACTGTGTATCATTACAAAGATCAGTGAATCAGATGAGGCAATGAATGTAGAGCCTTGGCATTAGGGCATATTTAATTTCCTTTTCATTTCTCACATGAGGGGAAAAAAGAATATAGAACTAGATATGCTCATCTTTTCACTCAGTACACTAACTTTTAAGTGTTTTATGTATACTTTGTTTGGCACAAAGGGGATTGGGAAATCAAGTTTAATTAAAACCCAACTTTCCAGCTCACAGATTTGACATTTATAAAGCTAAGGAAAGATAAAATTCTTTACCATTTTTTAAAATCAATTGCTTAAAGCATAGTTTGAAAGCTGAGACAGAAAAAAAAATTGATAAGAAAAAATAGCAAAGAAATATTTTGAACAAAATCTCCTGGTCTCTTTTACACTTTCTCTTTTGCCTTTTATTTTTTCAAATCGGATTTTACAATAGAAATGCAGACTACTTTGGATAGCTATGGCTCAATACTGCTAGGTACCCTCCTCCTAAGACATCATCTTCTTACACTCCACTGAACAGAAAACCATCCCTTCTACTGGCATGAACTTCTGCCCAATGAGACATTTGCTGCAGCAGGAGCACAGGAAACACTCAGTGGACGCATGCCAGCTGAAATTGTTGTAGGTCACTCGCTGGACTTCCGGATCAATGGCATTGTGGCATCCTTGACATACCTGTTAAGTAATACAAGCAAGAGAAAAGAATGAGATATCAAAATGTGACAGTAACATTTTCATCTCCTGTCAAACTGAACATGTTTCTTCAGATGATAAATTAAAACTCATAATGACAACCCTGGAAATATACAACTGAGAGGTAATCTTCTCAAGCCTTCCTAGTTAACCTTTTTAGCCAACAACTGTTACTGGAAGTCAATATGCTGAGCACTATGAAAAATAACAGGTGAAGGCCAAACAGGTGATTTGATGCTTGTAAGATATCTCCATGGCGTTCAAGGTGGAAAGTCTTGACAGCAAATTCCAAAGCAGTGCACTTAGTTCCTGCATATTCTATTAGACTGTACATTAGTAATTATAAAGAAGTTTATAAGATGATTTTTCCTCATTCATTACAGCTTTGAAGTGGTAATTTTGCCAGTCTCACCTATGACACATGAGATCATTAACCACTAATTTCTAGACAGTGGTAAATTAAAATCATGTTCAAAGTAATTAAGGACTCAATTAAAAATACCGACAGTGTTTGAGAATAATGAGTTTGCACTAAAATATAACTTGTAGTTAATTGGCTTCTGTTCTGTCATAAGATCAGTCACAATTTATGCATAATCTAATACTGTAGAACATTAATACTTGCAATTCCTATAGCATTCAGTATTATATGTTATGGACAAATATATACATGACACCACATGCATATATACATACACAAACATACATATATCCACAACCGCACAATTTTCTTCTTAATTATGTATATGAAGAAAAAAATGGAATAACCTTCTATATTATAGCAGAAAACAGAACACCAACCAGTTGAGACCTCCAAAACACTGGACGGTCCATATGCCTTCTTGGTTATACATGTCCTAAGTGAATGTGACTATCCAACATTTTTGTCTTAAATATTTCATAAGAAGCAAAGAAGCAAACAAGATTGTCCAGTATAACATGGCAGTGCCTAATTTATCTTGAGCACCCTTGGTCTCTCAATGTGATTGTCAGAAATTACTGAGAGATGAGGGGTGGGATAGGTGGGCTGAGGAGGGTCATTTTAATGAGGCTCTTTACTATAAATGACCCTCCTTACTTGGAAAGACTTCAAAATGTGGCTGCTACTCAGTGGGCAAACTGGTGTAGGCAGGGAAGTGAGGCCTTCCTACACACATCCATTTCAGACCTGCAATATACTTTCCATATTTTTTAGAGCTACATTGCTTCTGGAGATTATATCTGCAACCTATAAATTATATCAACTCAGTCTTCCCTAAGAAATAAGGGAGATAGTTTCTTCACATAATTAATAAATATTCCCGAATACAATAAAAATAAGTGTTATAATTACAAGCACACTCCTAATTTGTAGCTGTACCATGTAGGCAACTGCTTTATATATATATATTTTTGTATATATTTATTTTTACAACTTTATAGTAATAATTCATTTAGAATGTTATAGCTTTCTACATTTCATATTAATCATTCAATTTTTAAATTTATTTTTATTTATGATCGATACAATAATTGTACATATTTATGGGGTACTATGTGATGTTTCCATACATGTATACACCGTGTAATGATCAAATCAGGGTAATTAGCATATTCATCATCTCAAACAGTTATCATCTCTTTGTGCTAAGAACATTCAATCTTCCAATATTTTTAAATCTGTTTACACAAATATTTTATAAACTCATTTGTGTAAATATTTCAAACTTGTTTGAGTAAAAATAGAAGGATTTCACATTCAAAGTTTTATTCCCTTGCTTTTAGATCATGATCTACCATCTTTCTCTCAGCCCTGTAATGCTATTTGTGAATTGTTTTATAATTATTTAAAACATACATTTTCATTTGCAATTTATAAAAAAGAGATATCTACTATTCAATTACATTTGAAATTAAAGAAATTATTTAGGTAAAAAAATAACTAATGAACACATGGACAGTATAGAGAATTTATGGTTTGTGGTTTCATAAAATTTAGTTTTGTTAATGATTTGATTACGATTCATCACAAGTCTGACATATAATCCCAGGTAAAATCTACTGATCATTAATTCTTTAAAAATCTAAAGGTGGTCCAGGCTGCCTTCAGGGTCTGGGGACTGCAGAACCCTTTGAGGGGATGATGCACTTTACCACTTTCTATATGGCATTTGATTTTCTGATGTTCTTAAACCTCTAGTATTTCAAAGAGTTCTTATTTCCTTCAATACCTCTTTTATTTGTATACAAGATGTGAAATAGCCGGTGACACTTGTTGTAATGAGCTCTCTGTCAGGAGCGTCCTGTGAAATCTCACAGATGTGAATTCTGGGAGGTGGCCATGTAAGTCCAGTGATCACGCAGAGACAAAATAGTTATAATTTCCATTTTCCTCCTTCTGGGTAAATTTTTTTCTCAGAAATGCCTTGTTGGGAGTTGAGCATTTGGCTTCAGGTCTAAAAATAATTTGAATTCTCTCTCTCTTTTTTAAGATTAAGAGATCTAAGCAGATCAATGCCCTGAACGGGATAATTTTCAAAATTTTACGTAATGTATTAATAACATGCTGCATGGGGAGCTCTCTTTGCTGTTAGCTGGAGTTTGTTCAAACAATGGATAGATATGCTCATTTTAATATTAGACAAAGGCCAATCAATGGTATATCTTACTGAGAAAGTAAACTGTCAAAAAGAAATGATGCCATATTATAAAACCATAATAAATAATGTAGAAATTTTTATTTAAAAAAATCTTATCTGTGGTTATTCCCTACCATTGATTAGATACAATCTAATAGAGAGAACCTTATAATAGCTAAATAAAGCAATTTCATTTGCTTAATCTTTTATTTAATAAATATTTATTGGGCACCTCCTATATTGTCTTATTTTTGGGAATAGAGCAGAAAAAGCAGAAAAAAAAATCCCTGCCCACACCAGGTTTACTTTCTAGTCCTTAAGACCAAGGTCACACACACTGCAAAGAAAATGCACGTTATGATAACCCTCTTCTGTAGAAAAACTGTTGCAACAATATTCATAGAAGGAATTTTTATCTAAATAATGCATCAGGCTACATGGCAATTTAACATCTTGTCTCCAGGTAAAAGAAAGGTCCATGGTGATCCCAAAGCAAATAAGAAATACCAGGAATAAAAGTCAGTCATTCGAATAGTTTCTAAGTATAGACACTGAAGATATGGAAACAAGATAAACTCTACCTTCCAGTTGCTTTTATAGTCTAGTAGGGAGGAGACAGATGAGTGATATTAACACACACATACTCCCCCATGGGAACATGGAGAGCTCAGCCAGCTGGAGAGAAAGGTGTGGCACCTGGAGACAGGGAATCGGGAAAGGAGTTCTGAAAAACAGCCTAAACTGAGTATGGAGGAAAGTGTGAAAGTATCACCAGGCAAACAGGGACTAGGAAGGTATATCGGACAAACTGATACAAGTGAGCAAAAGACAAAGAATGGTGTATAAACTAGAAGATGCAGGTAATATGCTGTAGAAATGTATGATTTGGGTTGGATTATTAGTAGAAGTGACAGGAGAGGCAAGAAGGGACATCTATTAAACAAAGGCTTAGTCAGATTTGCATTTTAGAAAGATCATCTTCCATCATTATGGAAGGTGGCTTTTGAGCAACATGAAGAATGGCAGCAAATTTGAGGCCACTGCAACAATCAAAATGACGAGAAATAAAGGTCTGAAATAGAGTAGTTGTAACTTAATATGAGGAACTCATATTGATGAGGCAGTGTTGATAGAAAATGAATGAATGTACCTGGGCCAATGGATAAAGGCTGTTAAAATTGGCATTGATATTAAAACTTGTTACCTTATCTTCATAGTACCTCTCTTGGAACCATATAAATATGTAATTTTATTCCTTAGCCAGAAGTCTCCTTTACTTGAGAGCTCAGAGGACCTTTAAATAGTATGTGTTTTCTTGCATAAAAAGAAGTAAAAGTCTATCTTTCTGATACTCCTGACTTATAAACCTTACCATATATGGTCAACTTTTTACCCTTTATCTACGTTACTTATCTCTCAATCATTATGAAATAGCAGCTCTGTACAAGCAGAGTAGATGCAAGAAAAGATAAACTCTCACATTAAATACTTGAATGTTTGGCCCACAAAATAAATCTAAAAATGAAGGTTTCAAATTTTCTATACTAAATCAACTCAATGAGGGCTTAAGAAATAGGCACCTTATAATCTCCAGGTAGCAAAATCAAAGTCCCAGTGGGTAGGCCAGTAACTTGAACAGAAACCACACACATTCATATAGAGCTAAAAAAATATGAAGAACCCCTAGAAACCTTTATTTAAATGGAGTCTGATCTGTACCCATGAGAATAAATCAATCTCATTCCTATTAAGGATTCTTTTTAGGGGGATTTTATTATCAATACCTATAATCTATACTGTAAACTGCACGGGTAGAAATCTTGAGGTGGCTCATAGTCAATGTATGTACTGTTTTTGAAATGCCTGGATTTTAACACCATATGGAAGGAATCACAACTTGCTACTTAAGACATGCTTTCTGTTTCCCATTTGTAAACAGCTTAAAGAGAGGCACAAACTCAAGATGTAAAGCAGGTTGAGGCAACTGTATCCTTAGACCGTGTCTCACCACAGCATGATTCTTCACATAGCAGGGCTTGCAGACGGGTTTGTCATTGACCATCACATATATTTCTCCAGCTAGGATGTTGTCACAGTCAAAGCAGCAGAAGTGTTTCAGGTGCCAATTTTGGTTTTCTGCCTGGGTATACTCATTGCTGAATATCAGCTGGGAAGAAGATAAAAACAAGATGAATTATGCATTTTCCTTTTCGCTATAGATGAAAATCTAATCATGTACAAGTATATCAACATGCTTTCTTGGGGTTTAAAGTCTGAAAATCATAACCAAAAGCTTGAACTGATGTTATCATTTGGTTTAGTCCAAATTAATCTTTTATGTTTCTGGACAGTCTTTCATTAGTCAACGCAATTAACACAGACACTTGGATTGAATGATATCGAAAGTTTCTTTTATTAAACTCAATGAATGTAAACAAAGCAATTGCTGTTTGGTTAATTCCTGTTGCCCTCTGGGTAAAGGACCATATTGGGGTACAAGAGGGCACCTCCATGCGGGTGACTCTGGAGAACATACCTCATCACAGCCAGCACATCGGGGTTTCTCACTGTCACAGTAATGTCTGCCACAGTACAGCTTCTCATCCTTCCAGAAATAAATCATGTCGACCAGGAGTTCATAGCAGGTGCTGCAGACGAAACAAGCTGGGTGCCACAGTTTATCATAGCCAGCCCTTTCAGCATAGATGGCTGGATCGCCTTCCTTCATACTCATTTTGCAGCAATAGCAGGACTGAAAGGAAAGCCATCCCAAACAATCTAGTCACTGGAAGACTGCCATTTCTTATCATTGGCTTCAGTAGAAATTCACAGAAACAACTTTTAAGAGAAATAATTTCTACAGAAATTACTTTTATTAATTTTTCACTATAGATAATAAAGTATTGAGAATTCTGTGAAATGGAATCTCTTAGCTTTCTCTGGGCTGCTCAAACCTACTTCATTCACCGTATCTGTAGGAATAGGGCACTATTTCCTCAATGAAAGTCACTTATGGAAAAAAGAAAATAATTTTTACCTCAATTTTAAGTAGTTTCTCTCAACAGTTATTACCTTAGAGCTTTTTAATACTCTTTTTTTCAGGACTTAGCCTTATTGGTTGATGTGCTTATTGGATTTAGGAGAAATATATTATAGCAAGTTTAGTTCTTATGCTTTGTTCATCTGTGTCATTATCGTCTTCTATCTCCAAGTCATTAGCAAAAGACTTTAGTTTCTCTCTCTAGAAGAGACCTTAAGAAAAACAAGCTTGACTATATAACCACATAAATTTAAGTTTGAATTTTAGGCATGTTTCACAAACACAACTGAATTAACCTAAGTATATATTATTCTTATTTTTGGAACGATATAAGGAATTAACAACAAAATTATGTCTAGAAACAGATTCTAGATTAATGTGCTGCATTTGAGCACCATGCCAATGCCAGCTACTGCCTATACATAAAGCTCACAATTATCCTTGAAAACAGAAAATTTGGCTTTGGACAGAAGTTTCAACATAATGACTCTCTAAGACAAATCTAAACTGAATATTAATTCAATTTATTTCTCTTACCTATTCACTTTTGGAAACAGAGGAATGGCCCCCAAAAAAAGTTCAAGGAAAGGGAAAGAACCTGTAAAATATAAAAATCTGGCCAACAGTGTGACCACTATACTTACATACTGAGTTTTTTTATGCTCAGCAGTTTTGTCCTCCATGGCCCCCACCGCTGCTGAGGTGCTTCTGTCTCCGCCAGGGATGTACATTTGGTTGGGGCCTCGAGCACCCATCTCACAGGGAAGTTTGACATCTCCTACTCCCAGAGCCTCATTCTTATATTTCTTCACAAACTGCTCCATTTCCTTCACCTCTTTGGGAGACAATTCATGGCACTTTGAAGGATCTTGGTCATGTGCAGGGAGCTGCTTCGCCAGCTGCTTCTTCCGGTACTGTGCCCCTTCCGAGCCTGCCACTGGCTGCTTTTCCTTGGGCAGCATCTGCATGTACTGCCTGGCCTGCACCACAAGGAGCCCAATGTTAAACGGGAGGGGCCTTGGCCATCAGGCAGTGCGATATTTTATAACACACATCAGAAACAAGTTACTTAAGAAAGAAGTGGATTTTGTCCAATAATAACAATTCGTCCTCATAGTATAAATATCTTGAGATGTTAACACATTAAAAATGGTACACTAGATACATTTAGTTATGTAAAAATAAACACATTTTTCTTAATGAAATTAAATTTTGTTTTTCAGTTTATAAAAAGATTTGGTTTACCACTGTTTACTTGAGCCAAATAAACAAATGTACAATAGAAAGAGAACACAATTTTAGGTAGACATGTTTAGAATGGTCTATGGATCAACTTCATTTTTATCATATAAAAATGATATCATCACAAGATTCACATTAATGACTTAATCTTCCTAAACGATTTCCAAATGTTTCACCTAGTGTTATAAAAATGCAAGGAGCTTGATAAAAGGCCACATTTTTTTTGCCTTATGTAGTAAAAGAAATATAACGCTGGACATTTTTTTTTTTCAGTTATAAACAATGGCAGAAATTCTATTCTTTACCATTTTAGGAGAAATCTTCTCAAAAGTAAGCTAGAAGAGCTATTAAACTGATACGAAACATCTGATTTTCATTTAATTATTAAGAATGTTAGACCACTTCCTCAAAAAGGTAAACATATCTAGTTAGTCAGAAAAAAGTTTATGAGGTATTTAGTCTTATTTAATACTTTCAAAGGAATGTAATAGGAGTTAGAAGTCAAAGTAATGAGAACCTCGGAAAAAAAAATAGATCCAGGGTGTGTGAGGTTGAGCAGGTCACTAAAGGAATTTTCCTAAATAGTGCAGAAACTTCAGAAGGAACTCTCCCCCCACTATTATTTACCAATGCCTGATTCTGGACGGGAGGAGCCCATTCATAGGTAACTGTATTGATGGAGACATTCTTCTTGGCAGCAACTGGATTGGTCAATATCATAACATTGCGTTTATACATGGGAATTCCATCAGATTTTAGTTTTGCAATCAGTGTAGTATACTTGGTGTCTTCAAAAAGTTTCCCCACTTTTCGATCCTCTTCATTGCTCAAGAGGATATCATGTTCTTCTTGGCCACACTTGCAGTTACGACATATTTTTCTATAATTTTGGAAATATGTAAGAAATGATTAATTACATCTAATCAATAATTATGTTCACACATTTATAGTTTATAAAATATTTTAATGCGTATTCTATATAATAGTATGCAAAGGCAAGTCCTTTTATTGGAGGGGGAATAAGTATCCATAAATTTAAACAGAAGGAAACATAAAAACATACTTTTGCTTTACAAGACTTTGAAAAGTTAGATTGTGATTAAAAAGTACATGCTCAAAGGGGCGTGTCTGAGTGTAACCTTATCTAGTATTTCTTATGCTCTCACCAAATAAAAAATAAATAAAAATTAATTAAATAAAACCACAAAAAAACTACATGCAGTTTTACTATTTAAACGAGAGGTTTCACATGTTAACGTTATTCCACGTTAACATTTCATAGTCATTATCCAAGATTTTTTTTTTAAGTGAGAGATGGCAAGATTGATACAACTTTATCCATCAAAGACTATAATCTTGATTTAGGTTTATATCCTTTCTCACTTTCTTTCCATTTCTTTTGCCCTCCATTCCTTTCCCCTTCTTTCTCCCTTCTCTTTCCTTCCCTTCTTTGATTGCTTCAAACACTTACTGACCACCCACCATGTGCTAAAAGATAGATAAATGAAAGTCTCTGCCATCATGGTGTTTCTTACAGTTCAAGGATACTGCCCATTTCCCACTCTGGTCTGGCACATAGACTTTCATTCATTCATTCAACATACATCAGTGCCCATGTGCTAAGCAATGTACCCGGTACTACGTACATTGTAGTAAAACTGTGGTTTTAAAAAAAAAGAATAATAATGGAACCAGTTTCTGATTTCTAGAACTTACTGTCTGGTAGGGAGACGGACATTAAATGATCATACACACACACATACACTCTTTTAATTGCATTTGTAATAGAGAAGAAAAGTGTAGGGTCCCCTGAGAGGGTATAATTAATTAAATAGAACTTGGAACTGGTGAGGTAAGAACTCCATGAGAAAGTGACACTTATGTTGAGATCTAAATGATGTATAAAATATAGGTGTGAATTGTGTATATGAGTGTATATGTGGGGAGAGGGGAAAGAAAGGAAAAGTCTTCCAACATTCTGGGTAGAAAGAGGAGTACCTGTGGTGGTCCTGAATTAGGAAAGAGATTGTCCCCTTAGGTCCCATAACCAAAGAAGGCTAGTATGACTGCAGTGAGGTGAGTAAATGCGATGGTGACGAGGCTGGAAAGGTAGGCAGGTATGAGGTCATGCAGGAACTTATAGGACACATTAAGAAATCTGGCCTTCATTATAAAAGCATTCAGGGGGCACTGAAGGCTTTTAGATAATGGAATAACATGATCATATCTATAATTTTATTTTATTTTAGAGACAGGATCTTACTCTGTCACCCAGGCTAGAGTGCAGTGGTATGATTATAGCTCACTGCTGCCTAAAACTCCTGGGCCCAAGTGATCCCACCTCAGCCTCCTGAGTAGCTAGGACTACAGGTGCATGCTATCATGCCTGGTTAATTTTTTTTTTATTATTTTAGGGATGGGGTCTCACTATGTTGCTTGGGCTGGTCTTGGACTCCTGGACTCAAGTGATCTTCCTATCTCAGCCTCCTGAGTCACTGGGATTATGGGTGTGAGCCACCGCGTATTTATAATTTTAAATATTGTAATATTTGCCATGTGGAGAATGGATTGGGGTGGAACATAATTGGAAGTAGGGAAACCAGTTAACATGCTAATTGTGCATTCAGTTTGCAATGGCATGGTTCGAAGTAACAGGGATACTGTAGCTACTGTACAAATAGAATTTACATCTTGAATGGTTATTATTGTGGTTCAGGTAACATGTGTCATGGCTTGGACTAGACAAATACTAGAATATTTGACAGTGGAGGTGAACAGAAAGGAACAAATATGAAATCTCGTTGAACATAAAACGGATTAAACTTTGTGGCTGATTTAGATGCAGTGATGGTGAAGGGAAGGCTCAGTCTCTCAAAAAAATAAAACCAGGTTTTGGGGATGAGTAAATTGGTGAGAAGGAATGCAATTTATTAATATAGTAAATACAAAAGAGGAGCAGATTTGAGGTATGAGGTGGGGAAAGTTGGTAAAAGTCTCTAAAACTAAACTACTGATAAAGTTGAAATGCTTGTGAGACATGTAGATTGTAGGATAGACAGATCTAGTGTTAAAAATTGTAGCCTGTCTTCTTTTGAAAAGTTTCTGTTCAGTCCTTTGCCCACTTTTTGATAGGGTCGTTTGACTTTTTCTTGTTGATTTTCCTGAGTTCTAAGTAGATTCTGATTATTAGCCCTTTATCGGATTTGTACCCTCTTACTTTTTTGAGGAACTGCCATACTGTTTTCCACGATGGCTGTACCAATTTACATTCCCACCAACAGTGTACAAGGGTTCCCTTTTCTATACATCATTATCTTTTGACTTTTGGATAATAGCCATCCTAATAGGTATGAGGTGATATCTCATCATTGTACTTTCATCTGTGGGTTGTCAGGTTGGTGCTTCTGCAGGAGCATGACAGCAGAAAGCTCCTATTCTGCAATTATGATGATGTCCCAATTTACTTAAAATGAAATTTATCCCTAGAAAAACTGGTAAAATAATTTTAAAATAAGCTGATTATATGATTAGATATTTCTATGAACAAACATACACAAAATCTCAGAGACACATGACAATAAAGTTTTTTAGCTCAAGGATCTCAGGGTTGGGCATCAGGGCTTCTGTGGTCTGGGCTTAGAATGGGCACATTTTCACTCCTGCCTCATGCTATTGGTCGAAGCATGTCACCTGGTCAATCCCCAAGCCAAAGGACTTACTGGTAGGAAGAAGAAGTGCAAAGTCACATTGCAGAGAGAGTGGATACAGGAGCAGTGAAGGACTGGGGCCATCAGTGCACTCTACTGTACTGATAGAGCAAGAGTAAGGTGGCAGGTCCAACTTTCTAGTTACTGTTGCTTAACATTAGAGGCATAGAACTTCTTTTCCTTCTTAGATCCCTGGAAGTTTAGGAAGAAGCCTTTCACTGTTTTTAAAATTGACCATAAACTACTTATGTAAATGTCCATCATATCTTGCTATTGTCAAATTTCCAAGTTAGTTACTTAAGCTAGTTACTTATTTAACTCTTAATGGATGTTCAAAAAACTCCAGAAACAGATTCTTTATAAGGCTCATCAGCAAATGATGAGAGTTAGACAAGCTGGTCTCTAAAGTACTTTCTTGCAGTTAGGTTCACTGAATAGGTAATAGAGTGAGAACAGTAATTATAAAACATATTATTATACCAATTCATGCAAAGGGGATTAGTTTTCGCACTGAACAGGGCAAGGTATGCTTTTGAAGTGATGTGTCTCTTCAAATAACCAATTGTGTTAATTGTACTATAGACTGGGTGGGAAGAAAGAGGTAAAGAAAGTGATTAAAGACATAAACCTGGAGGCAACACGTCTTGTGAATGAGACCCTTCTTGACAATTTTAGATGTCTAAGAGAAATATGAACAATGCTTATATCTAGATGAAGCTTTTTTACCAAGTAGTTCAGAATTTTTTATAAGGAATCCCTGTGATCCCTTTTATGTGAAAGGCAGATATTTTATTCTCATTTTGTGTATAGATTTAGTGAGTTTCTGTGAGAAACTAAAACAACTGGTAAAAAGTCCAGTCATTTAATTATTTGATTCATTTTAATTTTACTTTAGTAGTGTTTGTTAATTGATCACTAACAATGGACCAATGGAAAACAAATTTTTAATTTATTATTATTTACTGAATATCTACCATGCGTTAAGCACTAAGGGAATTCTGACGTTATAAACCTAGTCCTTGTTCCCATGGAGCTTATGGTCTATTTAGGGAGGTAATTAGTAGATATATAAATACATTTTAAAAAATAAATAAGAGAAGATATTAAAATATAAGTTCTGAAAGCCCAGTGAGAATAGTTGGGAAGAGGCCAGTGTTTTCTCCCCAACATCTATTAAGCCTCAACCCATTTTGAAAAAGTCGTTGTTAGCCACATGGAATTGCCCCTACCTCAGCCCCAGGGATGGTCCCTAATTGTCCTAATTGATGGTCGATGGAAGTAATCCCAACCGCTGGGCTGAACTGATGGATTCTGGCAATTCATGAAACCCCTGTGGTCACAGGGACTGGACATGGGAACTCATCAGCAGGAGGCTCAGGACTTCTGTGGAACTTCTGAGACCTGGTTATTCTCTCTCCCTCTGAATGACTCTAGTATATGGACATGAGGCCTGGACCTGCTTCTGAACACCTTCCCCAGTTTGGGGATATCCCCGCCACATCCATATCGCTGGGGGCAGAGACACCTTCCATTGTAGAAACAGCCAGGGTCAGATAGTCCCAGGCCCAGGCAGTTTCACTGCTAAGGCACAGGCATTTCTTCTCTACTTGGCCGTCAGACCTACCTGCAGGGTACTGTGAATCCCAAGCTAGGGAAATGAAGTCACGGGGCAGTGAGGAATTCATTGGTAGTGGCAGCAGTAATGTTCTGTGGCAACCGTTTTAGGAGTAGCACTGGGCATCCTCCCCCAGGGTCAGGATGTAGGACCACCAGCAGCACTGTCTTCAGCAGACTGGTTCTGTGGCCTAATTTTGGCAGTGGTTCTTTCTACCCAGCCTTTGAGTTGTCCAATATCCTTTCAACAAATGTATTATTTTCTAAATCAGTCAAAATCAATTATTAGTGCTTAGACTGAGAACCCTCAATAGAACTGTTAGGAACAATGTCCCTTTTACTGCGCCCATCCGAACTAGACTTTTTGTTACTCAAAGACAGAAGAGCCCTAACTGATGCAGGAGTACCAGCAGCAGGTGTTGTCAGAGCAATGATAGGTTGTGAGAGCAGGGCGTGTGCCTAATTGAACTTAGCCCGATGCTCCACTGCTGGCAAGGTGGTTGTAGCAGGGTGTAGACGCATGGTGACCACGGTAACAGAGAGGCCTGCAGGGTTGAACTGAGCTCAGCAGCCTGCCTCCTCCAGGAACTGCAGGTAAGCATCATGCCCACTCCACCTCCCTCTTTGTTGTAGGTAAGGCAGATGGGAGAATGACAGATTGGCTTATCCTTTCTAGTTATTGTGTGCTCTCCTTACCCCACCCAATCCTACTTTGCTATTGTTAGCTCAGGGTTCACAAACCCACCATTGTGCCCGTCCAGCAGGGTCAGCTGTGTGCGGTCTAGACTCTTGAGGAACAGATCTAATTCTGAGATGCCCAGGAAGGTTCCCTCCCAACTTGACCCTGTTCAGACTTGCTGAGCCCAGGGCACAGAGGACAGCCGTTCATTGTTGAGGCCTTATTCATAGGGTCTTCAAGACATGATAAGAATACATTTAGAAATTATCTTGAATAAATAATACTGGCTTTATTACTATGCTTATTTCTGTGTTTCCATCTGCACTTAGATTTTGGCTTGGTTATTTCTTACTATTTTGTTAGCTCTTTAATGTCTTGAAGTTTGTTTTTCTAATTTAGCCAGTATTTTTAGTTATTTTCAATGGGAGAATGGTCCAAAATATTTTAGTCATGATATTGTCAGAAATGAAAATCTTCCATTGATTTTTAAATTTCATCATTATATTTTTCATTCTTATAAATTTTCATTGGTTCTTTAAATCTCTTTGAAATTTTAAAATGATTTCTCATTGTCTGCCTGTATTTTCAAGGTTGCCTTGTATTTCTTTAAAATTGTTAAACATAGTTGTTTTATATTTTGTGTCTGATACATCCAATATTAGAGGTCTTTGGAGCCCTTTACAATATCTATTATTTTTAAATTTTTAAGAAATTTTTTATGTTTAATTATTATGGATACATTATAGTTGTATATCTTTATAGCGTACATGTGATGTTTTGATACAGGCATATGAAGTGAATTAATAAAATCAGAATCATTGAGGTACCCGTCACCTCAGGCATTTATCATTTCTTTGTGTTAGGAAATTCCAATTCCACTCTTTTAGTTATTTTAAGGTATACCCTAACTTATTGTTGATTATAGTCACTTTGTTGTGGCTATCCAATATTGTTCATTCTATCTAACTATATTTTTGCACCCATTAACCATCCCCACTTTATCCTTCCCTCCTCAGTACCCTTCCCAGCCTCTGGTAACCATCATTTTACCCTCTGTCTCCAGGAGATCAATTGTTTTTAGTATTTAGTTCCCACATATGGGTGAGAACATGTGAGGCCTGTCTTTCTGTGTTTGGCTTATTTCACTTAATATAATGTCCTCCAGTTCCATCCATGTTGTTGCAAATGGCAGGATTTCATTCTTTTTGTGACTATATAATATTTCACTGTGTATATGTACCACCATTTGTTTATCCATTCATTCACTGATGGACACTTAGGTTGATTCCATATCTTGGCTATTTGTGAATAGTGCTGCAATAAGCATGACAGTGCAGATGTCTTTTCGATATACTGAATTCCCATCCTGTGGATATATACCCAGCAATGGGATTGCTGGTTCATATTGTAGTTCTATTTTCAGTTTTTTAAGGAGCCTCAATACTGTTTTCCACAGTGGTTGGTTGCACTAATTTGCATTCCCACTAACAATGTATGAGGATTCCCCTTTCTCCACATCCTTGCCAGCATTTGTTATTGCCTGTCTTTTTGATAAAAGCCGTTTTAACTGGAGTGAGATGATATCTCATTGTAGTTTTGATTTGCATTTCTCTGATGACTACAAATGTTGAACATTTTTTCATGTGCCTGTTGGCCATTTGTATGTCTTTTTTTTGAGAAATGTCTATTCACATCCTTTGTCCATTTTTTAATAAGGTTATTTAATTTTTTCCTATTGAGTTGTTGGAGCTCCTTATATGTCCTAGTTATTAATCCCTTGTCACACAGGTAGTTTGCAACTGATATTCTATTCTTTTTGCTGGTTTTTGTTCATAGTGCCTTGTTTCCTAACATATTTGGTGTTTTTAAATAAGTGCTCTTTGTTTCTTGGAATTTTGTATGTGTGTGTGAATTTCCAGCACTGAGGAAAACAAAATCTGTAGATTCAGAAGCATCCTTTTCCCTAACAGGACAAATTAAAAAGCACATATACATACACAATTTATATTAGTAAAATTATATTAGCTTGAAGAAAAAACTTGGAAGGATGCCAATAGATTAGATTGTTGGCATGAGATATGTGGGCACGGAGGTGAAGAGAAGGGTGGAGAAAGGAAAATTATGGAGTGATGAGGGCAAGGAGAGTGGGGAATAGCAACAAAGTGAAAAAGGGAACAAAAAAATGCAAAAGTTAATAATTACTTTTAGGAATTTTTTTAAAGACAGAGTCTTGCTACGTTGCTCAGGCTGGTCTCAAACTCCTGGCCTCAAGTGATTCTCCCACTTCAGTCTCTTAAGTCACTAGGATTACAGATGTGAGCCACTGCATCTGGCTCAGAATTTTTAGAACTGTATATATGTAGAAATAAAGCTTAATAAATAAAATGTATAAACAAAATAAAACAACGTATCTCTACTTTTGAACATATATGTATACATATGTATGTCTGTATATATGGTATATATATACACATACATAAAATAATTGGGAACTGAATGTAATAGCGGATTGAGAAAATAATGCTCTGTGGCCACATGCAAGGATGATTCAGTCTTAGGAAATAAAATATATCAACACACTGTATCAACTAATCAAAAGTAAATAACTTGTGTTGAAATAAATATATGCCCCCCCCAAAAAGAGCTGATAGAATTCAGAAACCATTCCCAATCTTTAAATACATTTTTAAATTGGTGAAAAAAGCCCAGTAATCAATTAAAAACAAGCAAAGGACTTGAAGAGGTCAGTTGAAGAAGAGGAAAAGCAATAAAAATATGAAAAAATTAAGTTATTAAATTGTGAAGAAAACATGGATTAGGGACCTTGCGCTTTCATTTGTTGTATCTGCAGCAAATATTCTCTTCCAGTCTGATTCTGGCTTTCAAATTCTTAAAAGTTATCTTTTTTATTTGCATACAGGCTTAAAATGTTTTTTGTGTATGCAGATTTCTCATTCTTTTTCTTTATGAGAGTGATGTCATTTTTTACCCTTGAGATTTGCAAAAACCGGAGGTTATACTAACATACAGCATTGTTGAGACTACGAGGAAATCAACATTCTCATCCGATATTGTTGATGGAAGTACAAACTGCACCAGAGTTGATATATAATCAAAGCAGCAAATATTAAAGTTTAAACATGTTCATCTTTTGATCTTGCAATCCCACTCTGAAGAATCTATATTACAGTAATAAATGAGCTAGGCAATACAAGGATGTCTTGCAGTACTGCTTGTAGTATTACATAAGACTCTGTAGGAGTAACCTACAGAGTAACCAAAGGGTATATTCTGTGGGTATTTACAAAAATGAGGGTTTTTTCCCCATTGTTGACACTATATTTTCATTGTTTACCTTATATGGAGGAATGTCTGTGATATACTCTTAAATGAAGAAAGCAAGATACAGGGTGTAATACACATGTGTTGTTTTGCTGGCTCAGGATTCATTAACCTTTCTGATAAAATAGAACCTGGGGTTTTGTTTTGGGAGCCCAGTGTCAATCTGTGTGTGCCCATGACACAGACCTGGATGATCACAGTCAGAGCATTCCTCTAGGCACAGGGATTGATTTCGGGATGGGCATTTAATCCAATCAGAGGCAGTGAGCACCAAGTCGCAGAACTTTTGTTGAGCCTGTGGAGTGAGAGGCATACCTCTTTTCTCCTGGTTTTGGAACTGAGGATGTGACCTTGGAACTGCAGCTCCCACCTTGCCATCATGAGGGGAGACTTGCCTAAGAACGGACCAATATAGAAAAAAACAGAGTTAAAACAGAGCAAAGCCAGACACTGATTTAAACCCCTAGATCCAGCTATTCTGGAAGTCTTTTCAGTTATGTGAATCAATAAATCCCCATTTTTAAACTACTTTCTGTTTCTGTTATTTGCAACCAAAAGAACCCTGATTAATATATAGATTAATGTGAATGATTTGATCGTGACTTTATAAAACAGAACCTTTATATTTATACATTTGTGTCTGGATCAATGCATATGTACATACTTGTTTTGTGTGGAGGATATATATTGAAATGTTAACATAAGTTTCTGAGGGGGATGAGATTGAAGGGGGTGAAGGAGAGATTAATAATTTGTTCTTCGTACAGCTCTATAATGTTTGACCTGCATACCAGTGTTTGTATTATTTATAATTTTTAAAATCCTAAAACAATTAAAAAATGAGTATCACATATGTTTTGTGTTTTTCCAAATATCAGATTTTATAGAGGGGAGAATGATGCAAGTGACTTGAGGGGAAAAAAAGAAGCTTAAATTTGAAACTAGAAATTTTAAACAAAATAATCATCATTACTAGTTGATGAAAAACTAGAAACTGAGTAAATTCATGATTTCAGAAATTAAATATAATTGATTATTGCTCTTTATATCTTACTCTTGAATATAAATGCTTAATGCTCTTTAAAATGTCCATTTCTCTAGTTAACTTGATGTACATATGACATTAATATACTTAGAAATATGACACAGGATTCCTCTCTAGTAATTAAAGTATGCTCCCATTCATGTTAAAAAAATAAACTATTTTTTTAGTTTATTTCACTATTTCACTATATCACTAAATTATTTCACTATTGATCAGGAAATTTGTCTTTCTCAAATTCTAATTCTGAGTCGATAAACTAATTATAAGTTCTTACCATGATTTGTTTTGCAATATGTTTTAAATGATTACTTACAACAATGTTTGAGACTTTTTTCCCACACTGATGTCTTTCATTTCTTGATTATAAATGTAACCCACTGTCTGAACTGCCTAAATAATCAAAAGTCTTGATCTTATAATTTTATGAAAAAACAATTTGTAGACATATATGTACAGTATTTACATCTGCATTATTTAATAAGTTTTTTTTCCTTCCTGGAAGTTGGAGAATGGAGATCAGTAGGAACATTGACGACAGAGTGCAGAGAACACAAACACTGCCAACTCTTGCCTTGGAGCGGCATTTCACAGGTCTTCATATCACAGTCCATGTCAAACCCATGAAAGGTCATTTACCTTCTCTCACAAGCCTTCAATTCACTGGAGAGATGGGCCTAGACAAAGATAAAGCTCCTGTGAATTGGTAACCTGGCTTTGGAAAAAGACTTAAACAGTAACTAAGGTGCTGGATAAACAGATGCTAACTATTTATTTACAAGCCTCCTAGCTATGATCATTATATCGATTGTTTCTTTATAACACATTGTGGCTACCTGGAAGCTTCTTTTTCCAGGAAGCCAATCAGTTTCAATATAATTAAAAACTGGAATTGTTTCCTTGAATTTGGGGATATTAGATTATTAGATTGTTTCGTTTTCTGTAAATCCAGTAATGCCATGTTTATAGGTAGAAATGATTGCGTATATCAGCAATATATAGGAAAAAAAGGTATTTTTAACAGAACAGACTTTTAATGTACCATGTATTAAATATTATCCATTAAATCCTTCCAAGTGAACATTTTGACAAATGATAGTGAAAGAAGTAAACAATGCCCCCTGAAAAGGCACAGTAATATGTAAATAATTTTTATCTTATAAAATCTATCCCACAAGAGCATAATCAATTTTATTGATTTACAGTACAATCAACATTCTTATAATGTAAAATTTAGTAAGTAGCTTAGACATTAAATTTTAAACTCAGAATCTTCATCAATCTTTTATTTAGATCTGATAAGCTTCTGGGGTTGCTCCAACAGTGGAATCCTAATAATATGCTTCTCCCACATGGAGCAATTCACCTTCAGAATATTGTGTCTTCTTTTACAAATCTATACACGAATGTATTACTTGTTATAAGGGAAGTCATGGACAACTAAGTTTTTTTCACTTTATATTGGAGTAAAGATTATGTTGCTTTGACTAACAGCTTATATTTTTTTCTCATCTTTATTAACTTCAGCCAAGTCCTTAATTGCCATGAATAGAATTGAAAATGTTGTTCTTTTAATCTTCTGAGTTGAATTCTGGGTCATGCAAAGATTAAATGAAGTGACTCCAAACCTAAAATCCTATAATTACAGAATGTCTGTTTAGATTGGTGCTTGGTCTTCTTTTTCCTCCTTCTAGGTTGGGAAGAGAGATTTCTGAACTGCAAATTAGGAAAGCCTTGGCTGCTTCATCTGCGGTAAAGCAAACAGATTTGAAGCAGCCATTTATTTAGCTACCACTTGTTTTGTTTAATCTGAGATTAGGCCTAGGTTTACAAAAGAAATCAACTAAATTTAGAGTGGACAGAATTCTTTAGGACAGCATTACTTGATGGTCGTTTCTTCCTATAGCCTCTTTTGAGCGGTTTGTGATGGCGGGCGGGAAATACTTTAAGCTGTGAAAAATTTAAGGACACAATTTTGGAGGAAATAGAAGTATAAGTTGACCAAATAATTTACGACGGGACTCCTAAATGGCAGTGTCTGTCCTTTAACTGGTTTCTAAAGAAGCTTATAATTCCTCTAAAGATCTGCTGACTGTTTTTACCACCGACCATCACCTAAGGGAAGACCACGTGACTCATTACTGTAATGGCCTGTGTAAAGAAACCCCCAGGGGAGGGAAGACTCAGAGCTACCGTCTCATTTCTAATTGGACTGTGGTGACAAAGAAACTAGTTACAGCTGGAACAAGGGGCCAGAAGTGCTCCTTGCCTGTCTGGGGCAACCTGTAGTCAGCAAAATTTTGCATCCACATATAAGGAGATAATTTTTTTACAGCTAGTTTGTGGGTTTAAATTGTGCAAAGTCTTGAAGGGACCTAATACATTTTCTAGATTCGGAATCTGACACTTTGTTTTAAGAAAGACTGCGATAGGTAATGTGACCTTCTGCCTTAGAGACAGTATTATTAATTAATAAAGGGTATTAGTTGGTTTTATTTTTATAACTCCCATAAAATTAAGAAATGTCGTGGTGGTCCTAGAAAGTGGGAAAACATATTTGTGATGCTGTGTTTTTCTGTCTGCTGCTTTCTTTGCTTGGAGAGCCTGCCTGAAGCAGATGGTGAGCTGGAAGGAGTAAGGACTGGAGGCTAGGCAGACAGACGGACGTGTGTTCAGAGTTCAGCATTCACATTCATGAATTCAGTAGTTCATTAGTTCACAGTTACTGGCCGGATGAGTGTGAGCGTGAAACTTATGCTCCCTGTTTCCCCAGGTGTTAAGTGGAATCAGTAATAACTACGTTAAGGGGATGTGGAGATAATGAAATAACATGCAAAGTGCCAAATGTTGCTTTCCTCCCTCTTTCCGTCAGGTCTGCCTGGTAAATCACTCATCCTGAAGGATAGACTCAACGATTCCCTTACCTTCCAGCTCTCCAGTCCTTTCTCTTACGAAAATGGAAAAGTTAGATATTTCTCTAACTTTTATATATCAATATCAGTTACTTCAGTAACAGTTGAGATGTTATTCCCAGGTGGTCTTTGGAACACAGGAAACTGCTCCTTCAAAAGACAGAACAAATCGTCTCCAAACAGCTAGGATTCTGGCAGAAGCTGGAGTAGCAGAGCACTTGGATCTTCAAAGTACCAAGCCCCAGAGTCGGTTAAAGATCTTTTGTTCTCTTTTGTACAATCCAGTCATGAGCTCTACAAAGTCAACTGACTAATAAAAAAATCGTCTGCCTTTATCACTGACCTCCCAAACTAATAACATCTTCAACTAATCTTCCCAGTTGATTTGTCCTTTGCACTAATTTTCCTCCCACTGTTTGCCTGATTGGGAAATCTGCTCCATCTGCGGAAGCTGCCCAGTCAGCAGTCACACCAACCCAGCTGCTACGCTGACTGTCCTTCCATAGACTTTACCCCTCACCACTTCCCTGAGGTCCCAGACCTTCAGAGTGACCCTCACAACTCTGCGTAAATTTCTGTCATACTTCTTTGAAGAGGGACAGCTAAATCAATGCTTTTAATCTGCTTTGCTGCCAGAATTCGATGATCTGTCACAGTTCTTGCTCAATACACCCAATCATTATTGTTAAAATGTTTTTTAGCTTTGTTTATACTCTAACTGGTTTACTAACTTGTCTCTGAGGCCTAAACTTTGAAGTATAACTTTAAGCAACATTTTACTATACTTTTTCACAACCCAGAGCAATACTATTTTATGCTTAATGGTTAATCTAAGTTCATAAATGTTTTCCAACTATCCAGTATTTTTCCTGTATTTTCTACCTCAGAGGGTTTTTACTGGTCATCATCCTGTCCTGAATC
Source organism: Avahi laniger (assembly GCA_963575035.1). Taxonomy (NCBI): domain Eukaryota; kingdom Metazoa; phylum Chordata; class Mammalia; order Primates; family Indriidae; genus Avahi; species Avahi laniger. Next base: position 24,414 of record CAUYSK010077005.1, on the reverse strand, counting down.
ATCCCACAAACCCACCTGTCTCACCAATCATGGCTTCTAACTTACAAACTAAGCATAGTTTGCTCTAAGTGATCTTGAATAAGATGCTATGGTTCTATAAAGTCTTTGATATTCGTTTCTGAATTTAATCATTTGTACATTTTCATAAATACATCTTTCACTTCTATAATTGGAATGTTTATAAATTGCTTATGTTAAACAATTCCTCTCTCATGCTTTTCACATTAAACAAAGCAACCCTTTCAAATCAATTTTCTGTTGTGTCTATGATATTATTATTTGATGGAATAGGTCAGGGGAGGGATCCACAAACTTTTTCTGTAAAGGCCCAGATAGTATATATTAATATTTAACCTTTGCAGGTCACACAATTTCTGTTTCAGCTACTCAGTCTGCCATTGCAGTGCTGATGCAGTCATAGGCAATATACAAATGAATGAGCATGGCTGTGAGCCAATATAACCTTATTTATGAACACTGATATTTGAATTTCATGTAATTTTCAAGTGTCATAAAGTATTTGTCTTTTCATTTTTTTCCAACCATATAAAAATGTATAGACTATTTTTAGCTTGTGTATTATACAAAAACAGACAGAGGGCTGGATTTGCCTGGTGACTATAGATTTCTGACCATGGCATAGTTTATGGCCACGAGCAGATGCAGGTATTGTGAGGACTGAATCCTTTACAATTTCGGGGGCCCTCTTTAAGAAAAGGAGTACAAAATTACAAAATTACAAATGTAAAATTAGATACAGTGCTTTGGAAGAGACCCATGCAAATGAGAGGTCCTGAAAATTGAGCCTCTTTGGCATCCTGGTGCATCTGCCTCCGGTAACACTTGGACGGTTCTGCTGCACAGGTTCCCTGACCTGGCAGGTCACTGGAGTCAGCAGGAGAGCTTTTCTAACTGCAGGTTCCAGAGCCCCAACAGATTGCCTGAATCTCTAAAGACAGAGCACGGGAATCAGCTCTCTTCTAAAGCTCCCTAGGTAATTCTGCTGTGCACCCAGGCTCAGCAACCGCCATTTTACTAATCATTTTGTAACATTGAACGAATCCATTAGAACTTGTGCCACAAACATTTATTGTCTTGTGTTTTAACTATTGTTTTAACTATTGTTAACAACCCCTAGTCCCGATGTTTAGTTTTATCAAGACTGCTCTATTGTTAAATGACCTAGACAGAGCACATGTATATATGCTTATGTTAGGCCATCTATTTTCTTTTATTTTAGTGAGATAATATATATAATAGTAGATAGCATATAGTATATACTGTATATAGGAAACTAGCTCTTCACCATTTGAACTCAGTTTAATATTTTTATATTAAACTTTATTTTAAAAAATCGTAAGTCTTTAAGTTGGAATACAATTTAGATAATCTATAAAGTAAATAAATGGCTGTTGAAGAATGTCTAGGACTTATGTCATCACAGTTCAGAGAGTCAATTTTATAAACCAGGACATAAAGGTAGCAGCTGAGTCCTTTGCTATATTGCTTTATTATTCATCAAATTTATAGAAGACTGTTTTCATACCCCTGGGAGTATTTTGTATTGTTTTAATATAATATTATTATTGCCACAATGCTGAGATATCTTCTTGGTCATATTGGGTAGTTCTGTGGATAGAATGGGTAGATGTGCTACTGTGAGATTCTATTTTTGGCAAGAATGAAACAAAGTTAAACAAATGCCTTGTCATTGCTGGTAATGAAGCTCTAGTGTCAACTGAAGATTTCATTTTAAGATTTGAGAAAATCGGTCCCAACTTCTTCACATTACCTTTATTAATAAGGACTTGATAATTTAATATCCCAAAAAATATGCAAATAAATTCTTCTAATTTTGTTCACCTGTCAGAAAGCAAAACTACTTATTTGCTCACTCAAAAGCACATGCAGAAAGTAAAGCATACTTTCTGATGCATTGATTTTAGCTGTTACTGGGGTAGTATTGGCATAAATAGAAAATGAAGGTGCCTTTCCCCCTTGTTAGGAGTTTTCATTTTTAGAAGCTAAGACAATATTATATAAAACCTGTTTCTTCCAACAAGGGCTACTGCATTTAGTAATTAACTTATTTGTTAATTCATTAATTAATGCATTCAACAAATAATCACTGAGTGCCTACGATGTGCCAGGTACTGTGCTGGGTGCTGAGGATGCAACTCTGCAGCTTAGAGCTCAGGTTCTAACGGAGACAGAGAAACAATAAACAAGGGAATTTCACATGGCGATAAAGGTGCATGGAAAGTAAAGCAGGGTGAAGCCAAGGTGAATGTGTGTGTTCGTGGAGTTGGCGGGGGCAAGGGCAGCTACTTCAGGTAAATAAATGGTCAACGGTGGTGGTGACATGTGGGCTGAGATCCGAACAGTGCAAAGGAGTCTGCCATGTATAGATCTCAGGGAGGGGCTGTCTAGAGCTGTGCTGTCTAGCACATGAGAGATCGAAGCTCTTGGAATGTGGCTAGTGCCACATATTGAAATGATAGTATTTTGGATGTAGTGGGTTAAATAAAACATATCACTAAAATTAATTCACCTGATTTTTTTTTTTACCCTTTTAACGTGGCCCTTGAAAACTAAAAAAATACATATGTGGTTTGCATTATGTTTCTATTGTACAGCACTGATCTAGAGAGAAAGTCTTAATTCATGTCCTACACCCAGGCATCCAGGATCCTCAGAGATTGAATATGTCAAGGGTTCTTGAGAGTTTCGGCTACTGTAATCTAACACCAGCTAAAGTGTACTGAACAGTTACCATGCACCAGGCACTGAGCGAAATTGCTTTACATCAACTCTTTGTATCCTCATACGACTATGAAGTAAGAAATATTCCAACCCCATTTTACAGATGAGGAAATGGAGGCTGAGGGGACAAGTAACTTGCCTAAGGTGACACGACTATGAAATAACACAAGAAGTCAAATCCAGTCCAGGTCTGCCAATACAAGAGGCAAGGAACTACAGCAGGAAGAAGGGGGCAGCAGGAGCTTGGGGCGCCCCCGCGTCCCCAGCGGTGGCCCCTGCAGTGCTCTCCTCTGCGTCGCTGCGAGGCTCTAGGTCTCGCGCCAGCTGCCCGCCACCCACCACCAGGCCGCAGTGCCCGGCCAGTTGGCCTCCCTGCGGACCTCCCTGACGCCCAGGCTGACCCAGCCACCCGCCCCGCTGCCTGCACCCAGGTCCAGTCCGATCCACCTGACCCGGACCCATCAGCTCTGACGAGCTGCTGCCACTTCTCCTGACAGCGGCCCAACCCCTGGCCCGTTCGTCCCCTCCCAAGCCTGGAAAACACCAGCATCCCTCAGGCTGCTCAGAATGTATTCCCTAGCGCTGCATGGGCCCTGCAGGAACCCAGCCAGAGTCAGTTTCCTGCCCCGGCCCATTTGCGCTCTGCTCTGTCTTCCGTGACCTTGAAAGGGGCCTTTTGGGGAACCTTTACAACTTGGGGATCATCTCGCAGAGACCAGGGTGTTTCTGAGTCTGGAGAATCTCCCCACCCCCAACTTGGGAATCTCGCGTTTTTCTTTCTTGTTGTAAGGAACTTCAGGTTGCCGCTCCTCAAGGTTGACTGTGCAGTCACCTAGGCCTGTGTCTGCTGCGGGGACAAAGGGGACAGTGTGCTAGACACAGGACAAGGCTGGACCCTAAGATGCCCCAAATACCTGGGCAGCTATTCCAGCTACAACCTTCCATTTTTCAGGATGGCACTTATTTTCTCTCTGGGATTTCTTAGGAGAGGTTGTGAATAGTCACCAGCACTTGGGTGGCGGGAGGAAACAAAGTGACAGTACAGCTTGACAGATGTCTTTGTCAAAACATTTATGGAACTGGACAGCAAGGACAGGGAGAAGAAGGTCTGTTTTTAAAGGTACCCTGTATTCATAGTTCAAGCCCCATTTTGTTATGCTGAAGAAGAAAGGAAGAACCTCATCTGCACCATACTTGAGTCTGAGTCACAGGACGGCTGTGACTCATTTTCTAGGACAGCTCCCTGCCACAAAAGAGCAAATGATGGCCTTGGGGGATAAAATGATTCTGTAAAACAGTTGGATGGGGAGAAGGCAGCAGACTTGCCACTGATGCTAAGAAAAACACCTAACTTTTTCTTTTTCAAGATTCTCTTTAAATTCATTTTAGCCAGATTTCATGGTGAAGTACCATGATTTATACCACTTGCCCTGGATTGCCTTGTGTGTTTACGTGATAAATTGGCATTCATATGTTAACAATCCTTACATTTGGCAAGACATAGGTAACACCAGAAGTCAAAATGAGGGGCTCCTGGCAGGATTTCACATCTGCCATTTTTGGTATGTGACCCTTTTCTCTAGCTAAAATTGACAAAAAGAAAACACCAAAACCAAAAACAAACAGAAAAATCAAAACCAAAAAATCAAACCAGAACAACAATAACAGAAGAAAACCAGGAGGAAATGGTCATGATCTTCTTATAGTTGGTGTATTATATATGCATGTAGTTCTGTAGAAACATTTATTTCCTTAAACCTATTTCTTTTTGTGTTTTATGACATTTCTGTGTAACTAAAATAAAAATAGGAGAGGACTCTAAACTGATATTTATAGATCTTACCATCAAAAGAGATTTTTAGTGGAGTAAGGATGAACTAATACAGTTAACCACTGAATTAAGAAGAACTAGAGTAAAAACCAGATCATCAGCTTCACTCAGGTCATCTTAGAGTAATCATGTAGCTCTTAGAGAATTACCTTTTGTACTGATACATGTTCATATGACTTCTCCCCACCTTTCAGTTTTCCACATATATTTTCACAGTTGTAAAGGATCAAAGTAGGAAGGAAGGAAATTATGTGAATAGGTAAGTTGTGGGACTTCTTATTAATTCTGTGATTTTAAAAATTATTTATAAATTGCAAAAGTAATCAGATTCCTTAAATCTTCACTTTCTTTTAGGAACTTCTTCAGCTCTTAGGAAAAAATTTTTGAAAGTCAGAACCTGAGACAGAGGGGAGAGAAAAATCACTTATAAGTGATTCAGAAGTCATGTCGTATCTATATGTGGAACTTCTTTTCCTTTCAAGCTGCAAATTTTGAGTGGGTGGTGTATTAGTTAACATTCTTTTGGTTTTTTTCTCTCTTTCTTCTCCTTCTTGTATTCCACTGAGCCTATATTATAGCTTTTGTAATTGTCCTACAGTTCTTAAATATTCCCTTCTGGTTTTTTCCCCCCATGTCTTTTTTTCTCTTTATTTTTCAGTTTTAGTATTTTCTATTGATATATCTTCAGGTTTGCTGATTCTTTACTCAGCAGTGTCTAGTCTATTAATGAGCCCATCAAAGGCATTCTTCATTTCTGTCACAGTGTTCTTTATTTCTAACATTTATACTTTTTTCTTAGAATTTTCATCTCTCTGTGCATTACCTCTCTATTCTTGCATATTGTCTACCTTTTCCATTAAAACCCTTAGCATAATTGTTTTAAATGCCAAGTCTGATAGTTGCAACATTCCTGCCATATCTGGGTCTGTTCTGATACTTGCTCTTTCTCTTCAAACTGTGTTTTTTGCCTCTTGGTAAGCCTTGTAATTTTTTGGTGGAAGCTATTTAGTAGATATGAGGTACTGGGTAAAAATAACTCAGTACTGGTTCCTGCCCTTGTAAATTGTGGTTCTCGGTATCCACTTGTTTTTCTCTCCAATTTTGAGGGCAGCAATTTGCCCTCAAATTGCTGTGACCTCATTTCTCTGATGGATCTAAGAAGAATTGTTGGTTTGTCAGTTCTTCTTTTTACTTGCTAGGATGGAGTGACAACTTCCAAGCTCCTACACGCCATTTTGGAAACTAAAAGTTCACAGTCAATATTCTTTAATCACAGGAAACAGAAATCTTCTGACTAACTTAAGGGCGAAAAAGGAACAAAAAAGAAAGAAAGAATGTATTGAATGGCTCTGGAGTCACTCAGAGACTTGCATGAAGACTTGTGTGGGCAAATCATGGAAAGTACAGAATTGAGAGAAACTGTGGGCTTGCATGCCTACGTTGAGTCACATGCTCACCTAAGGCCTGAGCGAGCAGTCCCATTATGGCTCAGTGGGAGGGACACTTCCCCAAAGGAAATTCAGAGTCCTGCCAGCCAGAGCAGGGGGATGTTTTACAGGGATAAGCACCTTTGTCCAGGGAAAAAGGAAACCAAGTGGCTGCTGAAATCCTGATTCAGTTCTGGCCACTTCCCACAGGGATGGAGGACCATGGTTAATTTCTTAGATAAAAGATTTATAGAATTCTTATCAAGTGTTAGAATTCTGTATACTGTTTATATTTAATGGATTTTTGGTTATTAGCAGTTGAATTTTCATACGCACATTTTATAAACCACATTGATACATGGGAATATCACTTATTGTGTAGGGGATTTTTATTTTAGATTCTTTTACTTGGCATATATTCCAAGTGTCTGTATTATATCTCCCTTCACCAATTTCAAGTAAACATTAAGGAAAAAAGTTTCCTAGGTAATTCTTTTTCTAAGGTTTCTTTTTTGTTTTAAAATAGAGCCAACCTCTCTGAAGATGCTGCCTGATCCAGAATCTACTCTGTTTTGCCAAGGAAAACTAAAGGTAAAATCAGAGGGCCAGTAGACTAGTTGCCAATGATAGGTTTCGGGACTAAAGAGCTATAGCTTCCCATTTCCGGCAATTCTTGATCACCATTCTTCCCTACCTACCTGTTGTATCAATGTGGGGACAATTGCAGACAGACATAAACTTCTAGAGCTTATTGGTGCTGATGGGGATTTATTAGTAGGCATTGGTTAGCTTGCAAACTCACTGGAAGAACTGAAGGAGTAGACTCAAAGTTGAGTTTTCCGAACAAGAATTATAATGCCTCTGCTTTGAGCGGGAAAGCTGACAGGAAGCGGCAGAATCAGGAAGCTGCTGACCAAGTCCTTCAACCGTACTGACGTAGATGGTCCGTGCTCACGCTGTCAGAACATTGACATCAGGCATGAATAGGGGAAGGTAAGTCAGTAAAGAAGATTGTAAAAGAGCAGTAGAGAGTCACAGAGGCCAAGGGAAGAAGGTTTCAAGGAGAAAGGAATGGAAAAGAGGACCTACGACATGTCTATCAGTCAACAAGGAGGTTGCTGGAAATCTTGTAAAAGTCACTCTAGTGAGCTTAATGAAGCCAGAATGCAGCGGGTGAAGGAGTGAGTGGGAGGCAGGAAAACAAAGACAGTGTGCAGCACTCTTTCAAAAAGCCTGGCTGTGAAGAAGAGCGAGAGAGGGGGTGGTTGTTAGAGTGTGACATAGCGGGGGAGAGGGCGACTCTCTCATTTTAGAAGATGGGAGAGAATAGTAGTACATTTTTAAATTTCTTGTGGGAGGAATCCTATTGAGGAGAAGTAGTTGAACATGCAGGAGAACAATGTGTAATGGATAGAGTGTGATTCCTGAAAAGGTGGGAAGTGGTAGGGTCAGGATTTGAAACACCTGCAATGGAGAATAGGCGAGAAAGCAGTTCAGGCATTACATCAGCGTCGCTGGGCGACATTGAGTCCTAAGACAGAATACTGGGACTTAAAAATGAAGTATTGCAAATATCTAATAGGTACATCCTAAAATGTGGGACTGGCTGAGTCAAGGTGGGATGCGGACCGTGCAAATCCTATTATATGTGGCTGGGAGGTTAGCAAATCTAATGGATCTGTTAAAAAAAACTTTTGATTACAAGCAGTAGATACAACTTAAACTCAATCATAAAATGAAGGAAATCTATTGGCTCATATAAGGAAGAGTCCAAAAGTATGTAGGCTTCAGGAGCAAACTGATCAAGGCTTCCTTTGTGAGTTACTCTGTTTGGCCCCACTCCACGTGCTGGATTTATTCTTAGCTTATCTTCCCTCAGGGCTATACTCTGACTGCTAGCAGCAATCAGGGCTGAGGATTCCAGGAAAAAAAAAAAAAACAACAATAGGAAGAATTGGGAGGAAAGGGGAAAAATACCTGCCTTTTGACCTTGTTTCTTCCAATCCAGTCTTCCACCATTTCTCCCCTTGGCAAGACCTAACAAAAAGCCAGAGGGCAAGGGAGCCTAGAATCAGCTCCAATATAGAGTAGGTGAGGTGAAGGATGGGGAAATGGATCCTAAAGCAAAGGGGCAGCTGTTTGGCATAGGCCCAAGAGATACTAAGCAGCCAAAATGGAGTGGCCCTCTTAGGAATGGGTCTGGAGCAAGGTAGACAGAGATCCCAGCACACAGAGCCTGAGAAACTCATTCCACTATCAGCTTGTGGAGGCCTTTTCCTTCTTAGACCATAGGAAGTGATGGCTGTCACGTATTGGTGGCACGTGTCTTCCGAATAGGAATTTGCCTCTCAGCAATCCAGTTCTCCTCTACCATTGTACAGTGAGTTGGGAGGTGGCTGAATGTCTTATTTAGCCACATCCTGAACTGAATGAGGGAAATTCACATCACATGGAGATCGTGGATGCTGAGAGCTGGTTGAAGTTCTAAGTGAGGTCTTTGGGCTGTCTTTGGGAGGGGGGCAGGAACACTTAGACCGTACAAGTAATAGTCGCTTTACGTTAAGGAAAGCATAGACGGAAAGGAGGGTGTGTGCTAGCCAGCCAGGGGCTGGGCTGTGGTTGCTATTGTTCGGGACTGTTAGCACAGTTTTCCTTCCTCCTTCTGTAACCAGATGCTCGAGAGCTTTGACAGGGACCCCACATTGGTAGGACACTTGGGCTTGGAAAAGTGCTTTACATAGCACGCATAGCCCAAACCCTTAATCCCCTGAGATCCTTGTCCCCACATTCTCTAGAAGTGGGAAATACGGTGGTATGCCTGTGTACCAGACAGCCAATGGGTTGGATGAAGTGGACAGCTATTGTTTTTGTCTGCCCATCGTCCCCTCCTATGGGGAACTAACTTTTGCCTTCTGTTTGGTTCTGGAAAGGACTTAAATCGTAGGCACCCATGCCTTGTCTCCAGAAGAGTCCATGTGATTTAAAGTAGGCCAATCAAGTACTCTTTCCCAGGAATTCAAATTAGGGACAGACACAACAGGGCCAAAGAACAGCTGCAGCTGGCTCATCTCATGGCAGTGCCCTGACATTGGCTCATCTGGTAGCAGCACCCTGGAGAGGCTGAGTCCCTGGCTAGAACCTCTAGCACTGCTCTGCTCCCTACCCATCCTGGGGCATGGTGGTCAGCTCTGTGCATTCTATGAACTCCCCAGTGTTCCTCCTATAAACCTTTTCTTGCTTAATTGAGAGTAAAGTTTTCTGTTACTGATATCTGAAAACCTCTAACTGAAACAAGAATAAATATGATTTAATGACTTAGCAATCACCACAGAGCATAAGAACTGAAGTTGGATCTCCCTTGCTAGGGTTATTTGGGACAGAGATACTGTAAAATCACACATACCACGAAGGTTCTGGGACAAGCTGAATTGCAAGGAAGCCCATGGACCACATGTCTTTGAAAAATAGGAAGGTGTAAGGAAAAGTTTCATAACTTGGCTTATGTAAGTATTTTCTTAGAAGATATGGTTTCAAAGTAACTCATGAATTTTCCTTTTCATTTAACTAATATTATAAAAAAGTAATGTATTAAGAGTGCTTATCCGGGGCAAACTTACACTCATCCCTTCTGCCTGCTGATTTTTATAAAAAGGGTAATGTTTTTTCTTATCATGTTTATTGGTATTACACATATTTTACTGCTAATTTAGGTATATCGTGCTGAAAGATATCTTCCGAACATGCACAGAAGCATACAAATGCACTTACAAATAATTTATTCATATTTCACACATTTGTTTGTCAGCAAAAAAAATGCATAGTTATATTATTTATACAGAATTTCATATTCAAGACTGTAGGGGACAAATATCTCAGAAAACCAAAATTATAGCAAACTATCTAACAGAAATGAGTCACGATTTTGTTCAGCTACATGCACAGAACTGGCCAAAGTGTTATCTATTTCAATAGATTATTTTGTTTAATTTATGATGTAATACAGAATTAAGTAATGCTTTTCTGTCACAATATACTATTGATTTGAAACCACATCGTAGTCCATGTCTAGAAGTTCACACATCCTGAGAATGCTTCTCTAGCTAGCTAAATACAGTTCCTTAGGACATAGGTGAGGAGTAGAGTCAGGGTAGCCTAAAACGAATTAATTTAGCAAGCAGTGGGAAAAAATTTCTCTCTCTTTTTTTTTTATGCCCACGCTATTCTTTACTCCTTTCCTCCTCCATTATTACCATTGAATGAACTGAAAAAACAAAACAAAACAAAAATGAAACAAGAAGGTCTTGTTTGATCACTGTTAAATCCTCCCTCTGCTTCTGACCTGAGGAAAAAAATAAGTGTGGCCCTTTAAGAAATGCCCTTTGCTAAAAAAGGGGACCTGCTGGTTGTTCATTCTTGCAAATCTGAGGGCAGTCATCATCTTCAAATCCTTAGTTTAGAAATGGAGGAACCGCATAAGGCAGATGGCTGGAGAAGGCCTAAATACACATGGAATCCTTTTAGAAACCTTTGTCTTCAAGGCTGGATTTGTGGAAAGTGAAGCCTTCAGAGATGGCAGGAATGGCTTAGGAAAAGGCTAAATGGAAGAGTTCAGACCTACCATATGCTTTATGAGATTAAAAAAAAAAAAAAAGTAGCCACAGAATCCTCCCCCAGCCCTGAAACACAGAGAGCCTTTTCCTGGTCCATGCAGTGATGGCATGAGGCTGTATTCTTCCATACACTCTGAAGAAACAAGGGACAGAGTGTCCAGGGCTGTACATTTTACTGGCTGTGTTATTCACTGTGGTTATACCCTCATCAAAGTGAAATGTGCCTCACCTCTTTATTGCGCTGGTACTCAGTTGCTTGGTTAGAATCACTTTCTTCATAGCCTCCAGAAAAGAAAACTAACCTGGTGGAAAAGTAGACCTTCTGGGCAAAGCTATGCTGGGAGAGTGAATTTAATAAAGTTTCTAATCAGAATTTTAAAAAGACTTTTACATTTAGCCTTGTTACATACCTAGAACCTATCTAAAAAGAAAAAAACCTTCTTTTAAAAAATGATATTTGTCCTTCTTTAACTATACATTATTTACATTTTTAAAGACTTACTAGGTCTTTATCATTTGGGTAAGAGCTCAAGGTGATTAAACTCCCAGAACAAAGACAAGTCTTTCTGAAAAGCACTGGTTCTCATCTATGTGCTAAGGCCTGTTTTTACAAACAACTTGATGTTATAAATTTTTAAAGTATAAAATTAAAATATTTCTCTTTAAAAAATTTTTCCATGAATTGTCATTTTTGCATCTAGCATATTAAAAACAGATTATGCTTTCTAACTAGAGATGGAACTAAAAGAAAAAAATTGTGTCCCTTTACTTCACCTAGAAACGAGGGTTTATTTACATGATGTCCTTTCTCAATGTTGTGGTCAATAGTGAGGAGCAGGGCCATCTTTACAGCAAGGCTAAATAATCACTTGAAGACCTCCCCAACTTGGCCATGCATGCTTATTGCATATTTTGGATGGAGTTGTAAGGCATGAGAAAGGTGGCCTGTCACTTTTGCACATTCAAGAATAATTTTGCACATTCAAGAAATTTTCCTTGAGAAATGCCATGTTTGGAATAGCTTCCAGAGATTGAGAACAAAAAACATTAAAGCTGTGCATTACATTTAGAAGCACAATAAATTGGGGAACATTTTCAAAAGCTCAAAGAAAAGGCTGTTTTTCCATTGAGTTAAATAGTAAATAAGTGAGCATATTGTTGCATATAGGTTTGCGTTCAGGGCTTTCAAATGTCACATCCTGCCACAATTAACAGCTAAATGAGCATTCTTGGCCCCTGACCTATAAATAAATGCTCCAATTCTGCAACTTGCTCACGGATTCTTATTCTGCAACTTGCTCAGATTCTTAAGGAGCTGTTCTAAAACAAAAGAGCGTAAAAACTGGTTAGAAATCTGCAAACCACAAATGCAATACATTTGTCCTTTAAAAAAAAAAAAACAGAAATTTGTATTAGCTTTTTAGAATAGTGACTAAGAAGAACTGACATCCATTTTCACATTTAAATAATTATTCATAATACTGAAGAAGTCAAAATTTCAATAGGAGGCATGTGGCCTCTCACAAAGGAATACAGTAGTGCTCAGCTGCAACCATGGAGTGCTTCCTTTTCAGTAGTCTAGGCTCGTTCACTTTTTGTCAGTATATGTTGGGGAATACTGGCAATCATTTAAGAAAAGAATTCAAAAGGTGATTTACAATTTTCTGGTGCTATCCCCCAAATGCCTTTTTGCCTTATGTCCTAATTTTATGAAAAATTAAGGACATTAATCCAGGGGATAAATGCACTACTCAAGATATACCTGGGCGCTAGTGCTCAGGTCAAAAGCTTAGGACGTGGTTGAGCTGACAAACAGAATTCCTTGCCAACCTATTTGAACACTAACACCCTGGGAATTCATACGCTTTTCTAAGGACAGAATTTAAAACTCAGGCAAACAGTGCACAGCTGAACTTGCTGTCCCATTCTGTTTGAATCTAATCTTCCTTGCTCTCCCTTTCCCATGCCTTCTTCCTACCCTTTTTATATCTGACACTTTTTAATGATTTCCTCCAGATTTATGTTTTCTAAAACACATTTCGTAAGTTATAACACAGAGATCTTAAAGGAGGAAAAAGGGTAGAGAATATTAGATAACCTTAATTTTGGAGATTTAAGCATTTAAGGTCATATACATGTGGTCTGTTTATTTTTTTACGTATTACACTATAAAATTCAGACTTAATGACATTGCAGTTTAGGCACTTTGGATGATCCACACTTCATAATGGTAAGAACACTATCAACCTTCCAGTAGTTATTGTTATTAGTGTGTTTATTAATTAATAGTGATAAACTTTTCAATTCTGTACATACGCCCACTATCCTTTCACCTGAATTGTACATCAAATTTTCAAGTTATTTTTAACCATAGGTGTAGGAGCAGACAGAAAAAAAAGTTGATAGTGGGGAAAGTTAGCATGTTAGCTGAAATAAGATTCTATGCATTGCACTTATGCTAATACAAGGGAGAAAAGACCCAAACTCAAGGACATCCTGCTTGTGGCCGAGGTCAGAGTTTGGTCCCTTGCCAGAGAGACTTTCTTGTGCTTCTCTGTTCCACCAGAAGACAAAAGGGTAATGGCTGTAATAATATGGATGGATCCTTGCGGCTTAATGATCACTGAAGGGATTACACGAATGAGTGAATGAACATCAGCTCAGAGGACACTGACAGAGTGAAGTCAGCAGTGGCAAACTTCAACAATTGAAGAACAAGATGATAAAAACCATTTAAGTGGGTGATAACATTTTGTTTAAGATTTTATAATCTAATTTGAAAGACAGCCATATCTTACTTTGCATTATTTTGAAATTATAGTCAAAGTACTCTATATATAGATATTATCTGTATCTATATCTTTATATCTCCAGTTAGTGTCTGTGTGCTTGGCCAGGCATCATCGCTGTGCAAACTACTAAATACAATTCAGCACACAATTGTCCCCAGTTTGAAAACTTAATTCTGTCGCCTTTGACCAACTATAAAACCTTGAAATGGAGATAGCTCCTACCATACCTGTCTCTTACTATAGCTTGGTGCAGATTAACTAGCTAAGTTATGAAGAGATTTGAAAATAAAAGTTCCTGTTTATTATTGCTGTTAGCCCTCAGATTCAGCACCAAATCAAAAAAAAATTATAAAAATTGCCTCTAGCCCCAAATTTCACATTCTTAGAAATGATTCCCACAAAGTTGCAGAATGAATTAGGCTAAATGGTTTTTTGACTGCAAGCACTTACAGGCAGGATTTATGAATGGAAACATGGAAAGGCCACTCTGACCAGCTCTGTAGCCCCATACTTTCTCCCTGGGCTATTTATAGAAATTGTATGGCCAGTGCAAAAGATCACATTTATTTTTACAAGCTAGTCATGACATGACTGAAGAACTCACTTCCTCTGTCAGGGAAGGTCATCCTCTTCACCTGAGCTGCAAGAAGGCAGGCAAGAAAGGAACCACTTTAGCCAACTAAGTCAGTCTGAGTCAGCCCCAGAGACCAACCCACATCGTGACAGGCACTGAAGTCAAACACCCTCGTTTCCCAGGCACCACTGTGTGGTGCTGCTCCTTGAGATGTCATCTAGATCATGACTAACAAGTAAAAATGAAATGTATTACATAATATGCTTCAAAATTCTACTGCCAAAATAGGTTGTATAGAGATAATGGAGTGAATTCTTATTTATAATTTGTCCTACATTTCAAACAGCTGAACACAACAAAGTAAAACTGAATTTTAATGATGTGGCAAAATGTAAAGCGTGAAAAATAATTTTGAAGGTATTTTATTCTGATTGCCACATTACCCCTGAAATGGGTAATAAACCTGGATAGTTCTATGCAAATGGGGAGACTCTAAGTAAACATTTGCTTCTAAATTATCATGATTTATTTTGACAGAAATCTGTTATAACTTAGCAAATAGCCTATACAATTTAATAAGTCAACCCTGGTTTCAAGCAGTGTATAGGGTATCTATTTGCAAACATGAAGTGAAGCCAAACCACTGCTTTCAACTAGAATGTCCTCTTGTCAATATTATATGCAGTATATACAATTTAAGATGGAAGGGGAAAGGGAAAGTGGAGAAGGGAAAAGACAAAGGGAGAAGGAAAGTGAGTCCTCATTCTCTCTGGGACATACTGGGTGCTAAAATCTTCACAGGGAAAAGTGTGTCATCTCACTGGGCTTATGCATCATAATCACTTGAAAATGATATGGGCATAATTTTATCCTTAAGTGGCCTCTGCTTAAGGTCAGTGACACAGGGCAAGAAGAGAATTCTGTTTGTGGACCTGGATGACATACAATAAAAGCTTAAAATGACAAATTTAGGGTTTAGTTCATGTTCTTAAACTCATGAATCCTCTTTAGAAGTCTTCCTCTTGCAAGTTCCTTCTGAAAAGGAGGTCCCATTTATAAGGAAGCTACAAAATACCCTTCAACCTGTTTTTCTAGCTTCTAAATCAATATTCTTTGGGGCTCTAGAAGAAACAGCAATGACATGCAAGTAAATTTGCATGTGGAAATATCCTGATTTCCATCGTTGTCCTTGAATACATGTACTGAATTAAGTTACAACTGAAGAATAAAATCTGTGGTAAGCACAAATTATCAGCCTCTGTAACCGAACAGGAATCTCCTTGCACTTCACAAAGGACACTGACACTCAGCAACTGTGCTAAGTGTATTTACGATCCCAATAATAGGTTCTAAATTAAATATAGACATATATAAATTTAACTTCTGTGTGAAAATTAACACACACAAGGATACACACATGCAAGAATACTGGTTCCTCTGGGGAATTGTGCTAAGCTTCTCTGTTTGCAAATACAGAAGTGATTAAAAGCATAAGCAAAAACAGCAATCTTTTTAGGAATGCCAGCCTACCAGTGCTGAGGTAAGTGTTCACCTACTTTATGTGCTTGATCAAAATTATTCCATGAAGTCAAGACTTCTAATTCAATGACTTATTTGGTTCTTAACCAAATCAACTTCCCAGTAAGTGTGGTAAGTATTTAAATAAACCACCTCAGTGGTTTGTGTTAATCTAGAGTGGCCATCTCAATTACATTTGTAAGAAATGCCTGAACAACCCTGGCCAATCTGGTTGTTAGAAAGGATCTCAGGGGCATGTTCATGAATGTTTCAAGGATTTAGAGTGACTGCCAATCATTTCAACAGTCTGGATCCAAATGAGACTTCAGTGTTTAACTGAGCAAGTGTAATCTTATTTAACTCAACATTTTCAGTTACAATTCATTAATATGCTCCTGATTTTCATAATAAAACTCTCTCATTTATTCCAGAATATTATATTTTTAATTTTAAGCAATGATGGATGGCATCAGTTTAGAATAGTGTCCTCTCTCCTTCCCCCATGGCTGCATTAAGAACCACATCCACATTAGTGGGTTGGCTCCCTCTCCTTGTAGAGAAGCCAAATGCTCTGCAAGCCCCTGTTAGCTGCTTCTGGTCCTATCAAAAACTTAAAACCAGCACCATCTTCCTCTCCTCTTGGGTGGAATGCTAAATCTTGATTCGAAGTAAAGTAGGAAAAGCTTATTCTTGATGCTCTCCCCATGCAAGATACTATGTTTGAGGACCAGTCATTTGGGAATTGCTTCAAAAGGCACATTTATTCCAGTGGCAATTTAAATAAGTAAAGAAGGAAAGAATAAGATTAAAAACAAAACAAACAAAAAACCAGGATGGGTTCTGTGGGGTACATTAAAGTAACAAGAATTTGGGATCTATACAAACCACTTGAGCTCCAATAGTTTAACCAGAGTCCCCTAAGGTAGAATAATTCACAGTAGTATCATGACACACATAGGCCTTCAGAAAACACTGTTTAAAAAAGTAGTTGAGAATGCTCAAGCAGCTTGCCCTGATGTCCAGTTCAAGTGTATGCAATGCAGAAGGCTGCAAAATTCAAAACTATATGACAAAGAAAATTCAGTGCATATCACAGGCTTTGATAAATTATGAAAAATCATTGTATATATTACTATTTAAATAACATCTGAGAAAATTTTGAAATAATTAACTTGTGTTCACATTCCATGCATTTTCTAGCAGGTTAAGCCCTGGGTTTGTGCCTTTGTGCCTGTTTCCTACAAAGCTCCATTCTTTTGACAAATCCAAGCATTCCTCAGACTGAAATCGAAGTACCCAGGGATTTTGTCTATTTACCCTCTTTACTGCATACCTGACCTCACAACGGCTACCCTTATTACCACTGGCACAGATGATTGGAAAAACCAACTCTTTGGGGTTTTATTTGGGATATTATTTGCTGCCTTTGAAAAAATCCCTGGATGTCACAGACACCATCTGAATTTTTTTCCAGGAGCAAGAATCAGTGACCATTTCCCTCCTGTCTGACTCCCCCACCCTACTTTCTCCCTCTTCCAAAGCCCCAAATGGATCGGGAGCCCTTTGTAGCAGTGGGCTTTTCCCCTATGGTTTTGCAGCACCCTCCTGGAGCAAAGAAGGAAGCATAACGAAACTTGAAAACAAACCAACAATAGTAACAGACACTTCAAACGAACAGGTGGGCAAACCAGTAGCCTCCTCCAAGGCGGAGGCTCACTTTTTACTGCAGGTTTCGGAGCTGTTTAGGAATTTCCTGATGACCAGCCCCAGGCAGACCACTAGCAGCAGCATGTAGCCCACGGTGCCTGAGAAGGTGGGGGCAGCAGGCGGAGCCTGGAGGAACTGGCGCAGGCCCTCCTCCACGTAGTATACCTGGTCGTAGATGCTGAGGAAGGTGAAGATATGGAAGAGCTGGTGGCTGTGGCCGATGATGTCAAAGAGGCCTGGCTGGATGCGCTCAGGGATCTTGCTCACGTTGAAGAAGGCGGCCACCACCAGCCAAAAGTAGCGGCGGTAGAAGTGCACGAAGAGTGTGGGGTTCTCACCACGCAAGTCGAAGAGCCAGCTCTCCAGCATAATGGGGCAGGCCATGCTGAGCGGCATGACAAAGACGAAGGTGCGCAGCGCGAATGGGTAGGGGCACCAGTCGGTGCGGCTCTTGCAGCAGGCCACGGTGCAGGCCACAGCCAGCACGAAGGCGACAGGGAGCACCAGAGCGCGGTACGCAGCTATGAGGTGCGTGCAGTCCACGTGCCAGCCCAGGCGCTGCTGCACGTATGGGGTCATGACCCTGGCATCCAGTAAGCTCAGGCCAGGCAGCAGGTAGTAGTAGTAGGCCACGGTGCTGCCGAAGCCATAGTAGCTGATGGACGCGTAGTCCAGGTAGAAGAAGACGGCACGCAGGCGCAACGACAGGCAGCTGAACACGTGCGCCGTGCAGCTCATGGCGAAAGTCAGTAGCACTCCCGACGCATAGCACCACAGCGGCAGCAGCCACGGGTGGTGGAAGGGCACGTCGCCGCCGCTCAGGAAAAACAGACGGCAGAACTTGCTCAGGAACAGCAGCAGCGGGATGAAGTGCGTCCAGAAGTTGAGCGTCTCATTGGTAGGCTTCAGCACCGAGGCTAGGCACTCCTGGGCTGTGCACGGCAGACGCCGGTAGCCCGACAGGATGAAGCACTCCACGAAGTCGTCAGGCACCTCGTCCCAGCGCAGCAGCGGCTTGGCCGACGCTGGGGGGTCCCCAGAGGCGGCATGGTGGGAGTGCCGGGCAGCTGCCGAAGCTGCCGGGGCCGTGGAGGGAGGGCCCTTTGTGCCCGCACCCCGAGGCTGCAGGCGCCGCGGCATGGTGCCCGGGGCTCGGCTGGGGTGCGCGCAAGCGACCTCTGGCGACTGCTCCCGGGCGCTAGGTAGACCCCGCTGGCTGCCGTCGGAGCCTTTGTGCCAGCGCCAGGGGCGTCTTTGCAGGTTCAGGAGAAGACCTGCGCCTCCGAGCAGCAGCTCCTAAAATAAATAAATAAATAAAATAGTCAATTAATAGGCAGCGCGGCGACTGGCAGAAGCCCGGAGCGCGCGGGGCTCGGCGGCCCCCTTGCCAAGCTCCCTGCTACCGCGCGCGGCCGTCCGCGCTGCGGCAGCGGCGGCGGCGCGGCGGACTGCGGCGGCGGCGGCGCTGCTGCGGTGACTGGGCATCGCGCGGTGCTGGCGCCTCCGCCGCCGCCCCCGGAGCGAGAGGCGGGGATGTGCGAGCCGAGGCGCGGAGGAAGGGAGGGACAGGCGCACCGAGGAAGGGCGGGGACCTCCGAGGCTAGGGTTTCGCGGCCGCCTCGGGGGATAGAGTTGTCCCCAGTCTCGAGTTCCATACCATCCCCCTCCTCGGGCCGCAGCAGCCCGAGCCGACCCGTTAATGATTGATGCGGGGGCCGAAGGCTGGCCAGCGACTTGGCTGCGCGCGCCGAGGACGAGGGTCTGCGCTGGGGCTTGAAACCCGACAGCCACGCCGGCGTTCTAGAGGACACTGGGGAGCCGCGTTCGTAGGGGGCGGGGAGCTGCGGCTGCGGGGGGAGGGGAGGGCGCCCGGCGCGCCCGAGCAGAGCAGGGCGGAGAGATGCGTTAACAGTAATCTCTGGAGGTGGCCTGGGAGGGGGGAGCACTCCGGAAATCTGGGGGCTTTGTCCGGATCGGGGCCGTGTCATTGTCAGATACCTGGGACTGCTCCTCTCTCAGCTTTGCGCGCGCGCACGCGTGTGTGTGTGTTTGTATGTATGTTTGTGTCGGCCTCTATGCTCTGTATCAAGCCTTAGTTTATTTCCTTTGGTCTAGCGGACTTACTCGGGTGCGTCACCATCCTCCCATTTCCCTCGCCCGTGTCCTGTCCAAACCGACCATCCCCGAACTGGCCTGCGGTTGCGCTCACCAGCCCTTGGAGCCGCAGCTCACCCATCTTCGTGTGTCTTTAGCTAGGAATTTTGTTTGGAGTCCAAAGTCCGACGGCTCAGAACGGGCTGCTCAAACTCCACATTTTAATAAAAAAAATCAAGTAATGGCCAGGTGATCCCGAATGCCCTCATGACCTGAGAAGTGATTTAAGGAGTTAGAAAGCAGAGCCGTGCCTGAGTCAAGGGCTGATCTTAGTAGAGAGCATCGATGAGGGAAATCTTAAGGGAGCAGGTGCCTTCTAGCCGGAACCGGAACCGAAAAGAGAATGAAGACCAATTCATAGAGACAGGGGAGGGGTGGCTTGGATAAAGCTTATGTGTAATTAACCAGAAGTACCTGACAGACTAGGCTGGGTGGCTGAAGGCCAGAAGTTAAGGAAGACTTGAAGAATCCAAACGGATGATGCCCTGCGGTGTGAAAATATGCCCTTGAGCCTGGAAGGAAGGGGCTAAAAAATCTGTGTGTTCTGAAATGTTCCCCATGTCACAGAAGTTTATCTCAGTGATGCCTTGGGGATGTGACTGAGTCTAACTTGCATTTCTGACCTGGGTAGAAATAATAGAGCTGACTTTTAAGGGGCCAGACACTGTTCTAAGCGCCTTACAGTTTTTAAAACTTTTAGATATCATTTCCCCCATTTTACAGACAAGGGAATGGAGGCACCATGACCATAAAGAACATGTCCAAATGGTAGAGGGGGGATTTAAACCCGGGCAGGCTACTTCTGTATTTTAAGTATTAAACCAGAACATCCAACAACCTGCTTTGCTCTAAGGAAACTGGTAGTTTCTGATTTAGGAAAAGACTTTCATTTTCATCTTAAAATTCATTTCATTTTCATTGTAAAAATGAAAGGCTACTTTCATCACTACAGCAAATCCTGTAAGTAGGTTAAGAAAGATTTACTTCATAGAGGCTCAAGATGGATTTAAGTTATGGATAAGAATTATTTATAACTAGGATATCATTCAGTATTGTAAATGTCTAAAATTACTTAAGGATACTAGAAACAATCTCTTTAGAAGTTTCAGACTCCTTTCTGAAATATATTTTCCAGGAGTAACTGATTTATCAAACTCTTACACAATTAGGCCAAAGGTACACTTTGGTCTTCTGCCTTTCTGAACTATCACACATTTCTGATTAGTGGATTTTTAATAAATGAGGTTTTTTCTGTAGTTATTTAACCAGTATTTTGTTTTAGGGTTTTCTTGTTTTCCACTGTCTGTAGTCTTGTTGTTTTAAATAGAAATCTAATTTCCTTTCACATGTGGCCTAAGGACCCATGCTAATTTGTAAAAGGGATTAAGATTCAGGCATTTAAATCAAGCACAGGAATGATAAACCTGAATCCAAGGCAGAGCAGAACATTTTTTTTTCATATTCTCTTTGTTACTCCACAAACAACCTTAGCTGTAGCTTGTAAAAAATGTTGATCTTATAATAATTCCCATATTTACCAACCTCTTATGATAGTTACATAATCAGCTCACTTACATAACCTGGAAAAATATGATAGAAAGTTCGCTTCAAGAAAAATAATGGAATTGACTGTAAATGAGTGTGCACAAACTCTAGTTAGATAAAATAGTATTTATCTTTATGACTAAGAATGGTGAGATTGACTCTAATAAAATATGGTGTTCTTTTAAAAATAATCAGTATTTTATAAAGTCAAAAAATCTGTCATAACATCTTATAAGTCTTTCAGAAAGTCTTTGTGGTATCTGCTTTTCTCCTTTGTCATACATTCCCTACCCAACATAAGGCACAAAACCAACTGATGTTATGGAGTGAGTGGTGTTCGTGAAGGTTCTCTGGTGCAGAGCCTAGACAGCTGTCCTTGCTGTTTCTTGACAAAGCTAAGTAAAAAGGAACTAAGGAAACAGCAAAACTGGTGTAATTTATAAAGTAAAACAGCAATATGACCTTAATCACTACCATTCAATAGAATTAATTTCTTTTAATTTTTAATTGAGATATAAAAATGTGTTCCTGAAATTCTACACAGGCTGAGTTTTGTAGTTTGGTAAACTGTCTCTTGTCAGTAGGAACCACACTCACATTCGCTGGGCTTGGCTAAACAGATAGAAGCAATGGGCAGGCCGCCATTTCCTGAACGTGCACTGGGCTCTAAGGTAACCAGGACTGAGTACAAACTTTTTGACAGACAAGAATCAGCAGGTATTACATTGGAAAGCTACCGCTGGTGTTTAGAGGCAGAAACCACCTAGTTCTTCCAATTGAGTCCCATCAAACTGAGCCCACAGATGTAATGTTGGAAGTCTGTACGTGCGAATGCTAAGGGGTTCTGGCTGCAAAACGCAGTCATATGTAGGAGCTGTAGCAAACTGGACAAGTGCCTTTACTGACCGGTTTTGCTCTGGTGGTGTTCTTATGGATCAACTATAAGATCTATAAGTGTTACTCTGTGTTTCTCTCTGCAGAAATAAAATAAAGCATATGTAAAAATTCCACAGCAAATTTAATGTTGTCTAATAAGGGCAATTAGCTATCTGTAAAACCTGCAGAAAATGTGCTATGTTATTTACTAATAATACACCTGTTTTCAGAGAAAATGTTTTTTTTCTAGTCTCATTTTTAGCCAAAACCCAACCAATCAGCGACCCAAACAAACCACTGTGGACCTTGTGCTTAATTTGCACCCAAGACTATATAAAGAGAACTCTGTAGGGTTCAGTCTTACAGTTTAAACAGCATGCTTCCCTTTCCCCCAAATTGAAAACAGCCTTTATGTTATCAGCCAAACTCTTCTAGGTCAGATATAGTCACTACCAAATAATAGGGTCTGAGCTTCCTAATGGTGGAAAACATCGTGGTATCAGGTGTAACTGTGGCAACCTTTGGGACAATGCAATCAGAAAGTCAGGTAGAGGGCTGGAAGCTGGAGAGAAAGTAGTGGGAGAGTGAGTTGTTACCTGGCACTATTCCTGCCTGTTACTTACTGAGTGACAGGGATCTCTTTTGAAGAAAAGCTAAAGGAAACTCGTTGAGGATGTTTTTGCCTTTTAAGGTTCTGTGCAGGGAGTGACAATGCCACATTCCCCACCCTTGCAAGTTCACCTCTTCTCTACCAGGGATCTCCAAAGTGGCTGCACAAGAAGTCTAATGAAGAGGAGGAATTAAATATTACAACTTCTGTTTAAATAGATCTCATCCTTTTCAGTGTTTATACTCTGTGAAGCTTTATAATGCACTTGATATGTAGTCCATGAGGTAATTTATAAATGTGTTGGGGCATGGGAAGGGCCAGAACACTTTGACTGGTAAGGGTGTGCAATCCAGACTCCTCGTTGACCCCTGCTTGGTGGTGCATTGCTCATCTGCCAAGCCTGCTTCCATCCCCTCTCCCAGGTCTAGGAAGCACTCCCCTTTCCTGCCCCCCAGGTTGCTGGGAAGGGTGTTTGGGGGTCACCGTCTGTCAGCCAACAGTCCCCAACCTCAGACCACACCTGCCCACGTACCTGGGGCTTCAGCCACGTCCACAGCACCGTTGCTTTAGGATGGCGGTCTCCTTTCTAGAGTTATTTCTCCTAGTTCTGCCCTCCTTGTTTCCTGAGCAGAGCCTATTTTGTCTCCCTGCAAAGACCTCACATTTACATGTTATCCTGAACCTAATACAGAGTTACCCTTTGGGGAGGAGGCTCGTTTTATCATAGGCTGTTGCTTGCTTTTGGTAGGGCCTTTTGGATAGCTTCCATTTATTTAACTTGAGAAACATTGATATGAGTATGTGAGCTAGATTACTGAGTTCCTACTGCTAATTATTTATTGACGGTTTTCTTTGAAACATAGCGCTTTGCACATAATAAGCACTCAACACATTGTGGCTGGGAAATTTTTTCAGTACTATAAGGCTTTAAGAGGTTAGAACTTAGAATCAGAATCTTAGAGCAGAAATACCACTTAATCCTTAAAGTCATCTTGTTCGACTTTCTTCTCATTCATAATTGTTTTGGTTTTTTGATCACATTCTATATTCAGGTACTGTAATAGGAGCTTTACACGTTATCTCTAATTCTCAGAACGCTCTTTGCAAGGTAAATACACTATCCCCGTTTTCAGACAGAAAAACAGAGGATTGGAGTGGTTAAACAGTGGGTGGTAGAGCTGAAGTCAAACCTCATTCATCCCAGACTCCCCACTCTTTTCTCTATAGGGTGCTGCCTCCTCAGAGCTGTTGTGTAGCCAGCCGTGAATATCTCCAGTAAAAGGACTACCTTTAATGGCTTCCTCTTCCATTTTTAAGATGTTTTTCATTATTGTTGTTGGAAAACTTTGTAAATAATTAAATGAACACAATGGATGAGAAAAATGTACTGTGGCATCTGGGCCCAAAGCTCAGCCATAAGTATTATCGAATAAGGTCATCAGTTGGATCTGGTTAGAAAGCTCCTCAAAAATGATGCCAAAAGACCGGGCGTGGTGGCTCACGCCTGTAATCCTAGCTCTCTGGGAGGCCAAGGCGGGCGGATTGTTTGAGCTCAGAAGTTCAAGACCAGCCTGAGCAAGAGCGAGACCCCGTCTCTACTAAAATTAGAAAGAAATTAATCGGACAACTAAAAATATATAGAAAAAATTAGCCGGGCACATGCCTGTAGTCCCAGCTACTCGGGAGGCTGAGGCAGGAGGATCGCTTGAGCTCAGGAGTCTGAGGTTGCCGTGAGCTAGGCTGACGCCATGGCACTCTAGCCCAGGCAACACAGTGAGACTCTGTCTCAAAAAACAAACAAACAAAAAACTCCCTATACATTTTGTATTGTAGAACAGCAATTAAGTTTTTACAGCGTTATAGTCATAATTTGCATTTATTAATATTTACAAGTAGTAAGTGTATAGCTCAATCATGTTTAATACGTTTATAGGGTAGTGCCACTATCATTACAATCCAATTTTTAGAACATTTTCATGACTCTAAAGAGTAATTGGATGGTTGTTT